>JAPYYV010012643.1:0-5000 GCA_030522625.1 Copidosoma aretas | reverse complement strand
TGCCTTCTATTTTTTCTACTAATTTTTTTTTTTCGCATACTTAAATCCCTACTCTGTATAAGCGACCTAATATTATCATTATATCCTAGACAAATTTCATTATATTTAAACTGTTTGATTAAATTTTTCTTTTTAATCCTACAACTGTGTTGACTGCCCTTCTATATTCCCTTTATTCTTCATAATTAAGAGTTTCGGTTTTTTTTATATTCACTTCCAGCCCATTTTTCGTACCATATTTATTTAAGTATCACAACATATTATTTATTGCCCTTTTCATTTGGTCTATTATTAATTAAACTATTTTGTATAAAAATATGGTCCCCTGTTGTTCTTTTTGATCTTCAGCCAGCCTGACTCTCCTATAATATCTTACACTCTACTACATATTTTTTTACTCTTGGAGCAATCATAATTGCTGATGTCTCAAATCCTACATTTAAAAACTGCATTCTCCTGTAGTTTAAACGTCCTCTTCTTCTCTTCCCTGTAATTGGATATATTATTGCTTTTTCAGCCTTCAATAATATGTTTATGTATGTAACCTATTAAGTATGTTTCATAATTCAATCATCAAAATCATGGGCAGATTTTTAAAACATTCCCTTACAACTCCGTTGTCTTCTCTGGCTTTTCCGTTTTATTTTTTCCCTGGGACTTTTTGACTTAAATGATTGATATGTACTTGTCAAGATCCTTTCAGACTTTGCTGTTGATTCCTGTACCCTTTTTTTCGCTTACGGTATCACATGTCTCAATGTTGTCTCTTAATAAATTTTTCAAATTATCTATTCATGCCTTTTTTCTTATTTCAATCGTTTTTTTTTCGGTTTAAATATTCTAATTACTTTACAGAACTTGTTTATATATTGCTTTTCGCTACACTTCTTAGTTTTTGTTCTGTTTTTTTAATTTTCTTATCTCTAATAAATTTTTTGCAACTTTTTTTTCCGCTTTTAATTCAATTTTCTGACTTCCTTATGTATTTTTCGACTATTCATTGAGATTACCTGTAATCTTTCTATTCTGCTTAATTATTCATAATTGTTATTTAATTATTTTGCAGTCATCTGCTTCTTTAAATTTATCATTTTTGTTCCTCTGCTACTGGTCAAATTATATTAGGTAAACTGTTTAATTTTTCTGTAAAATTTATTGCACATTGGGTAATCATTTGATCCAAATATTTCACTCCTATCTTTTTACTCTTTTCTAGTGCTTATATTTTTTACTTTCCATCCATATGACTATTTTCTTATAATCTTCTTGTTCAATTCCTTTTTTCCTTTCTTGTGAAATATTATCTGTGATTTCGGAGGTCATCAATAGATGATGAGGCTTATTTCTAGTAACCACTGTTGAAGTTTAAACAGCACTGTATCACTTCGTCTTTACCTGCAATACAAAATTAAGACTGACCTCTTCCTTTCTCCTACATAAGTTATCTACGCCTTCCCATGTAACGGGAGACGATTGACAATCACTAAATTTTTACAATACAACATTAAAGTTGAAATTATAACTGAAGGCAAAATTGTAAATAAAGTTTTGATACCAAAAATAACTTTACATACTTATAATTCATCTTCTCTGTCTTTGATTTCATACAGAAAATAGTTCCCATTATTTTTAGCATTTTCTATTACTATACACAAATCACAAGGTTAAAGTTTTGACCAAGTGGGTTTGGACTTACAAAAACCACTTTTCTCTCACGATCAATTGTATGTAGCTTTATCTAGATGTAATAACCCTGACAGTATATACATTTAATCTGAATCGGAAAACAATGATCAGCTAGAAAATATAGTTTGGACAGAAATTTTTTATTAAAAGTAGTAGTTGAAAAACTTCAAAATAATTCATACAAACTTAAAACTTTAATTGTAAGTGGATTAGTAAATCGCATAGTTGTTTGACGATAAATAATTCTTTAGAATTTTATGTTCTATATGAGGATTAAAATTGTATGAATCGACCTGTCATACGATAGTTAAAATTAAACAATAATAATGTTATCTGATGTGCAACTGTAGCAGTGCATTTTGATATTTCCGTCTGATGTGCGACCGTCGGTAACTTTTGAATTCCATGATTCCGTCTGGTATGCGACGGTAACTCTCAAACACCATAATTCCGTCTGCTGTGTGACGGTTATAGTGTTTTATTTATAAAATTTAATTGTTATGACACATTTACAAAAGTTTTCCGATGACATCTTGTAAACTACTTCTATATATAATTTTGAGAATTATAAAAAGCAAAATGATTAATGTCTATTCAAAACAAAACCATTTAACGTGGAAAAATTTGATTGGAGAGAGTCTATGAATATTTAAAAAATGGACCTTTTTTAATTAGGTTTATTTTATTTTTGTCACTAATTTTGTGAATTATAGGTCGAACATTTTGTTTTTAAATTATGTAGTGGACATACATATATATCGTATGTATATTTAACGTATATCCTTTTCTGATTTTTTGTTATTTTCGTTTTCTTCTTTCCCTTATGGAGTCAATTATACTATTCTAGGAAGATAGTCCTTATGGACTTATCTTCATGCGGAGAGGTTAGTTTTAGTCGGTAGGTACTCTAGTGAATTCTGCACTACCTCCGGTCTCCAAACGGGGGTGTCTTTTGAAGTTCACCCCTCATCGCCCATTCAAAAATTGAAAAAAAAGAGTACTAAATTGTTTAGAGTACTTTTACAGTGTAAGAGAATTAAGAACGCACTTTAAACAAAATAGAAACTTAGCGTAAAGTGTTAGAAACGGGAACATAATACTTAAATGTAATACAGTTAAGAGATAGTGTGACACGGAGAAGCTTTGGGGGAGCTGCGGGACAGCTGCGGGAGGGCGCATGGGAGTGCTGGAGAGAGAGCTAACAGCTACAACTTCTCAAAATAATACTATGAGATGAATTATTATTTTTCGATGATTTATATGTGATAAAGATAAGACAAATGCGGGGGATCTGCGGATGAGCTGCGGGGGAGTATGCGAGGGAACCGAATAAATTTTGTGGGGGAGCACCAGGGAGCTAACCCAAGAAAAATACAGGTTAAAAATCACGTTAAAAGAAACAGATAATCTCGTAATTTACGGGGGAGCTTCAAAGAAGCTGCGGGAAAGCTTCAAAGGAGCTGCGGGGGAGTTACGGACGAGTGCGGGGGAGAAAGCTGACAGCACTCCACGATACAACTATACAATATGGTAAAATATATATATATGTATACGAAGTTATCACTTGACAAGGCATAGAAACATATATTATTTGTTCGGTCTTTATGAAATTTTTTACTTTAATTTTTCAATGACTTACCTTGATTTTAGTTAATCCTAATTACAAGATGTATGATAAAATTTGTTAATATCTATAGGGTTGTAGTTGGTTTTTCATACAGGTATTTGTATACTTATAAGAAAGCAATAGTGTTGTTATAATTTATTACGAAAGGAAAAACGTGTTTGGGGGGAGGTAGGGGGGGGGGGGGAGTCTGGTGGGGAGCCGAGGTAAATCTGGGGGCGGGGGAGCTAGCTCCAATTATTTTAGGTCATATTTCACGGTAAAAAACGGATTTTACGTTATTTTGGGGGAGGGGGAGGGGGGGCTAGTACTCACCCTGAAACCATACAACTATATAATATAGGAATATATACCTGGGGATGTGACAACATATTATAGCATTGATACTGCTACATATAAAGGAGTTGACAAACGCGATGATAATATTTATATAAATTTTTCAATTGGAATATTGAATAATATTCGTGAAGGTACACCACCACATAAATTAAATTTGAAAGTAGAAGCAATAGTTATGTTGATCAGAAAAGTAAGTATTGCTGATGGTTTGTACAACGGTACACGATTAATAATCCCACATCTATTAGAATTTAATAGAGATGCAGAAATTATCACTGGCGAATAGAAAGGAAACAAAGTTTTTATACCTAGAATAACTTTAAATACTATAAATACTTCCTCTCTCCCTTTAATTCTGTACAGAAAACATTTTCCTTTAGTTTTAGCCTTTTTGATGACCATAAACTAATTACAAGGGCAACATTTGAAAAGACCATTGTTTTCTCACGGTCAATTATATGTAGCACTATCAAGATGTAAAAATGCGAAAAAAAAAATTTGGTTTAATTAAAATCAGAAAATATTTAAGAAATAAAAAATATTGTGTGGCAAGAAATATTCATTTGAAAATTCCGAAAAAGAGAAGAATTAGAAATCCATTTATACAAATGTTTTATTATTTAAATCGTCAGTGTTAATTCATTGTTTATTTTCTTTAATTTTTTAATTTTTATTTTTTCATCTCCAATAATTTTATTCGAATTTATCCATACAAAAAAAAGCAAATTATTCGAAAATCAAAAATAGTAATTGGATTTTAGGATCTTTTATATTACATTTAATAATAATTAACATCCATTTGCTTCTTTCAATATATTGAAAAATTTCTGATATTTTTACCTGTTTTAACATGACATTTCATTTTTTACTTCACATTACGTATATTATATCACTTTACTTAAGTATACAAAATTTGCATGAATGTTTGCAAGGATTTCTACAAAAAAAGTTCAATACGCCCTGACTGTACCCCTAGGGTGGTGTGGAAATCAGTTCCTGGTCAAAAGTTAAATAAAAATTAAGACATAATTTGGAGAATCATTTGATGTACCGCAATAATACAAGGCCGAGTGATGTATATCTTCCTATATTATATAGTTATTTTGGTGGGTTTGTCCACACACCCCCCACACCCCCATGGTCCCCCCACACCCCCCCCCGCCCCCCCCCCCACAAAATAAGGGAAAATTCTTCATATTTCTCTGGGGAATAAACCCAATAAAATAGTGTAAGACCCCCCCACACTCCCCATGGCCCCCCAACTACTTTGTTAACCCCCCCCCCAACTACCCTTCACCGCCCCACAAAATAAGGTAAATTTCTCTCATTTTTTCCGTTATTCCAAGAAATT
>JAPYYV010012642.1:0-10209 GCA_030522625.1 Copidosoma aretas | reverse complement strand
TAATATTAATGTTTGTTTATTAATTTGACTGTAAGACCGATATAAATATTTGTCTTGTTTCAACATTTACAGTCGACAAAAGTATTATTGGTGTTTCTATGTCATAAGGTTAAAACTGCGCCAAAGACAAAATGGGTGGAATATAAGCTGAAGATTGAAAATATTGCTAGTGACTACGACGATTACAAACAAAATCAAAAAGAATCGGAGTTTCTTGAAATGATCGGAAGTAATATTATATTGTAAATAAAAAATGTTTTGATTATTCGTGAATAAAGCTATTCGTGATAAAGGTATTCGTGATATTTTTATTCGTGACGCAGATTTTCGTGAAAAAAACCATTTGTGAAAATGCATTCGTGAAATGGGACGGTAACCCACATAAAATACATTTCTACACATGTATGCATTCATATTTATTAACATATAATCAAATGTATACGTTACCATCAAGTCAATATTACCCAGAATATATGACAAATAAATTAAGTCACAAACTTGATGAATTTTATTTTGATTATAGCTCAATAATAAAATAACAGACCCAACATCGCGTAAAATCGACGTTTACCACAAATTTATAAGTTAGGTTTTCAATTTTACTGACTCCTCTATAGTTTTGCTTCAATCTCTATCGATAGAGAAAAAAATTTAAAAAAAATTCTCAGATATTTATAAACGTTTGCGAAGTATTACGTTTTTAGTAAGAAAAAACAAATTATCCCACTGTGGGTCGTGGGAGGGCGCACAGTGGGCGGATTCGGGTTTTAAGTGTCAAAACCCAAATTTTCAGGACCAAAGAACGTTAGCGGAAAAATTCTTATTATAGCTTGAAACTGAGATCATGGACAATAAAGGAAAACTATGAAGAAAGCTAAAACTCTAAATCCGAACCTCTAAATCAAAGGAAAAACAAAAAAAAATACATTCTACGCCAAAAATTTGAAAATGATATAATTACCTTAACAACTATTGTTTCTTGAACATATATTTATATTATCACCAAATTTTCAATTAACGTGCCCAAACATAAACTTAAATGTAAGATTTTGAACTTTTAATTTTCAAAAACTTAATATCTTGAGAAAGAAGAAATGTAAATAAAAAATTGTTGTAAGATTGAAGCTGGGATCCTGGACAATAGAGGAAAACTATAGAGAAAGCTAAATCGCTAAATCCTAACCTCTAAATGAATAGAAAAAACAAAACAAAAATCCGTTCTGAGCTAAAAATGTATAAAAATAGCGTAATTACCATTATAACTATTGTTTTTTGAAAATACATATTTATATTACCACCAAATTTTCACTTAACATGGCCCGATATGACCTGAAAATAGAAGATTTTAAACTTTTAACTGTCAGAAACCTAATACTGTGACAAGAAAAAATATAATTAAAATTTTTTTTGTAAAGCTCAAAGCTTAGTCGACGTAGAATATAGTCAAGTATTAGGGATCTCAAACCCTTAAATTCTTACCCCTAAATTATTTCAATTCTAAAAAAATTAATTAGCCGAAAAATCATAAAAATGATTTATTAACCTCTATATTTTTTGTTTCTTGAAAATCGATTACTATTAACACGAAGTATTTAATATAATACCATTTAACATAACCTCAATGTTATACATTTGTGGTTTTAATTGGTGGAAACCTGCTATCTTGAGAAAGAAAATAGATGAATTGTCAATTTTTATTGAAGCCCAAGCCTTGGGATACTAGGGAGCAAAGAAAAATTAGAAGAGAAGCTCAACCATGAGATCCTTACCTCCAAATTAATCAATAAACTAGTTACCTCATTAATTTTGAGCACAAAACAACATAATTCTTCAACTTTCTTCACTTCTATCGTTTTTTACTGTTGGAATTCTTATAACGAAGTAATTGATTGATTATTTATTAATCTAACTCCAAAATGCTCGTAATCCTCACTATGCAACTTTTTTAACGTTGAAGCCTATATACACAGTACACAAATAAAATATCTGTTTGCGCGTGAGGAGGCTTATCTCTCTTATACAGTACTAACATTGTAATTATTATTCTACATGTCTGTTTGTATTCAATAATACTTAAAAATTGTAGTACGGAAAAGTGTATTTTGAGTTTTTTATAAGTACTTACTAAGTACCTTATTATTTTTGGCTTTTCATGCGTTCACCGATATAATAATACAACCGATTACATACAACAGCGGGATTAATGTTACCAGTAAAGTGAGCAGACATACACATATATATACATGCCAAAGCATACACACACATACACTAATTTACTGCTAAAATTTACACTTGGAGTTCTGGGTCATTGGGATTAGGTTATTAATTTATTATGAAATAGTTGATTAATAGAGTTCATCGATAAATTTACCTCTTGTACGTAAGGTTATTTGGTTATAGTCGCTTGGAGTACTGGGCCATTGGGATTAATGGCTTAGGATTAAGATATTCAGTTTTTATATATTTTGATTTTTCGCTGGCGCCTGTTTACTCTGGCCGGTAATGTGATGACCACGTCTTCAGTTTTCTGCCGCAGTCGAGAGCATTAATTATTATGAAGTAGACGAGACATCAGAGGCTTTGGAGACGGCAAAACTCGAACGCTTCCGAGCTTGTACGACCGACCCCGAATACTACAGTAGCAGCAGCAGCAGTCCAAGCAGCTATGTATATATATATATGTATATACATATTCCGTTTCTGCGGCAACTGAGCGGAGTGGGGTAAGCATGACGATCTTTTTAAATTGGACACTTTATTTAGCTTAGTCCCGGCCTCAGAACGACACATAAAAAGCTTTGCTTCAAAAAAAAATTTGTTGAATTTCGTGCCCCTGATCAAAAGTTATAAAGATTGTAAGAAAAATTACGAATTCTAGTAAATGTTCACAAAATCTCAGTCGTAGCGATTTTCATGTCTCTTCTATAAACAGCTGTAACTTATTATCACCACTATTAGATGCCGTATGTCTTTTAAACAACAACTTTGTAGTAAAATCGATTTAGGGACATGTTAAGGATGGTATTACTGAACTGAAACATGGTTTAAGGCGGTCAGTAATTACATGGTGATAGTTCGAGTTAATTCGCTGTTGATTTCGAGGATTTGATTTACTGTGTCTCTTTCGTGGCAAACAACGTGAGTGGGAGATGTACGGTAGTTCAGTTCTGGTGCTATGGCTACCTTGTCAGAACTTAGGCCATGCATCAAGACGTTATTGACTAGGTTTTTCTCGTGTGGTTTCACCACTCGAACGGCTTGTACTGGTGAATTCAAAGTAGCATCCTGTTACCTCTCCTTGTATCCCCCCTTGTGAATCCCCAGTCCTAAAATGCCAAGTGCCCATACTAGGTCGTAGCTCACTATAATATAACGTATCAGTATGTTTTGACATGAAAAATAAATCTGTTCTTACCATTAATCAAATACAATTATTTCATCAAATATAATCATCAGAAAATTTTAATGCTGATTTTATTAAGGTAAAAAAATTTTTTTTCTTCGGGCCGCTTTAATAATGAAAAATAAAAAATTTCAAGCCTTGGATTACACAGCTCCACAAAAAAGTTGGTCAAAAATGACAAAACTTAACAACACATGACGAAAAAATTAATAAAATTACTTTTGGGATCTAGTGCATACAACTATATGTGATCGACCACGCTGAAACCGAATATGAGATCCAAATTTCTCCATCACGTAAGGATTATTTTTAACCTTAAAAAATTGGTCAAAAATGAGAAAACTCAACCAAGCATGTAACTATATATCAACTATGCTGCTACGTTATTTGTGTCGTTTGAACAAGATTTACTTCGGAAACCTGTTAACCATACCTTTTTATTCCAAATAGCCTGATAATTTTATAACTTTTAGTTCCAAGAAGGAGGATAAGCATGCGTGCTCAAACCCTAAAATTCTCAATAAACCCGTAACCTTTTCGTCAAAGAATCCTACAAGTTTAAATATTGCACTGATAACTCTAAGGTGTTTGGAATTTCAATTAAATATTGTTGAGTATTGTCTTTTATGACTGATTTTTTTGATGTTACAAAAAAATAGTGAATTCTTTATTATTAAGCAATTTTTTGAGGTTAGAAAAAAATCCTCACGTGGTAAGGTAATATGTCTAGGATTCGGTTTTAGCATGGTCGATAACATACATGCACAAGATGCAAAAAGTAATTTTTTCGATATCTATTGTAAAGTGTTGTTGAGTTTTGTCATTTTTAACCAATTATTGAGGTTAAAAAAAAATTCTATCAATGAGTAAATTGGATCCTGGATTAGGTTTCAGTGTGGTCCACTACATATAATTACATGCATTAGGTCTCAAAAAAAAAGTAAAAAACTTTAGTAGGGATCCGAGCTTGAGGAAAATTTTTTTGGGTGCAGACTTATTCTCTCCTTTCTTTTAACTAAAAATATTCCACTTCGTCCATTCAAAAAAAGTGAGAGTGATGGGGTATTCACTTATGAAAATGGGGAATATCCTTTGGTACACTTTTGTGGATTACAAAAATCAGTTATTTCTAATACTTTTAGATTCTAGATGTATAGGTTTTTGAGTTATTTAACGTCCAGAAAATTAACTTTTACAACGTAAAATGCTATTTGCAAGTTAACCCTTTTCAATCAATTAGTATCTTAGAGTCTCTAGAAGACCAGACAATTCAAAAAGGTTATGAGAGATAATGTAAACAAACAACAGCCAAGGGACGAGTGAAAGAACGACACAATTTTACTACATTGTTCCCAGAATTTTTTCTATTCAATATTTTGACCTGAAATTTCGTATGGATGTTTTTTAGAGATGATATAACAATACTATGCCAAAAAATTTTGTAATTTATGAAATTTACAGCAGGCCTTTGCTGATTGAAGCAATTGTGCTCTGTAGATTTGTAGGTTATCATTTTTTATGAAACAACGAAGATAGTCATCGGATTTTGACAAAAACTAATCAAAACCTCATAACTTCGTAAATGACTCATAATTTTTTAGTAATGATTTTTCAACAATAATGTGAGTACCAGAGAGTTGAATAGAACAGTGCAATTTGCAACGATATGCCTCCAAGTTGATACGGTACCACTTCCTCTATCTTCCTTAAATATTCCATAATCATTAAAAACATGTAAGGGACGTATAAATAAAATCATGGGGAAGTATACGTTTTTGACTGGTAATATGAATCCAGGTGCAAGAGGAGATTGAAGGGTATGGACGAATCAACGCTAGCGATAGGGCTTCACGAGAATCATTACTTTTATTGGTCTTGTCTTGTATTGTCTTGTATTTCAAGACAATAACCAAGAAAATATAAACGACCAAAATTTTAAGGCAATACAATATGATGCTCTCAAAATATTGGTCTTGTTGACAATAATTTTTTCACTAAATAGTGACATTTTTTCGATGCGAAACCACACTGAGAGAAAATCGGTGTAGACAGAGCGCGATAGGTGGTATGTCTGCTACACGGCACCATCAGAGCTGTTGCTATCATGCCATGGCGCTACTACTGCCTCGTACCGTGCTACAACAGCATCGGACCCTTGCAGCTACTGCACGGGAGATTGAGACAGTGACTGCACGAGTATTCGGTGCTACCTATACACGTACGGGGGCACCAGCAGCACCGATTTTTTCTCCGTGTAGCAGTAAAAATTGTTGTCTACAAATAAGTTTAATAATTAGCTACAACAGCGGCAGGCAGTGTAACGTATTTTGTGTACTAGATGTAAATTTAAAGTATTTTAAATAATTAAGTATGGTAGTTATCAAATCCCAATTTTTTTTGGAAATTTTAAAAGTTCTGTATCGTATGAACTATCCGATATTGTTTTTACACCCAAAATCCGTTTAATAAATTCTACATTTTTAGCTTGACAGAGTAACTTTAATTTTGCTGAAGAATTATCTGAGAACTTAATTTTTTTACATAAATATCGAATTTTATAAATAATTCTTTCAAATGTAGAGTCGTTGTCGTCACCCTTTTTTTATCTTTACTAAAACTTTCATCCGTGTCATTTAGTTCATAAGAAATATTAAATCCAAGCCATTATGACATTTATTAACAGTTTAATATGTACTTTAAAGTGATGTCGATAAATCAAGACAATGATAAGACAAGATAATATCAAGTATAACAAGACCAAGTCAATATTTATATGGATATTCACAAGAACAATACAATATTGGTAAAAATCTCGTATTTTCTTGATTTCGTGAAGCCCAAGCTATCGTAAATAACGACTGCCATTGCTAACACAAGTAGCGCGGTCGAGTATCGCTATGCATATAATCTAGAGTATCCAGAACATAACTCAAATCAAACGAACAATGCAATAAATAATATGCTCGTAACATTTTGTTGCCCAGTCACTTTCGCAATAAATGAATTTTTACATATTACTAAAAAAAATTGAGTAAAACATTTTTTATGAAATTATGACCAGCGATTTCCTTAAAGATTTTTAAAGGTATGTAAGAATTGGGGGTCCTAGTTTGCTGATTAGTTCCTGCCGAAAACGCATTCTAGATACCGCTCGCAGGATTGCACCTGACTGCTAAGCTATTGTAATTTAAAACTATTTATAAGAAAAATTTATCCTTTACCTTTTTTTTCTCGATGTCACTATTCTTCATAGGATTAATAACAGGGAGTGATATGATTGTTTGCACACCAACACCATTTGTTTCAAGGCTTACAACGTCAGCTTTGTTATTTTTCAGGGCATTGCTCGTCTTTTTGTTCGATTTGGTCTCCGTGAGTACCTGCCTGGACAATAATTGTACAATCTGCTGCTGCTGAAATTTGCGTGACGGTTGACGCTGCCGCTTACCAAACATCACCGCGTCCTGTCTATTTTCCTTGGTACACTTTTTGTCAAGCTTACCTGATGAAAATTAATTGTTTAATCAATAAAAGAAATTAATTCTTGCAGTCAATACAAAATATTTATTTTCACCTGTATTCTCATAAATAGTTTTATTTATATTTGTCTTAGTATAGTAGATTTTCTTACAAGGTGGGGAAAAAGAACTTCCACACGAACGTGATATGACACCTCGAGGCGAAGCCGAGATGTCGTCACAGTCACGTTCGTGCGGGCGTTTCATTTCCCTTCCGTGTTAGAAATACGATTTTCTTCCATCCTTTGGATGAAAGTTTGTAGTTCCGCTGTTCCACTCGGTAGTGAGTAAACGTACTTCTTTTTCTATCCTAACCTAACCGTAGAACTACAAACTTCCGCCCAAGGAATGGGATAAAGCTCTGTTTTTGATACCAGCTTTTCTTGCCTTATTCGATTTCAACTTTTCGAGTCTCTATTTTGATGTAAAACAATTCTTTTTTCGACACACATACTAATGTTAGCAAGTTGCCTTAATTTATTTAGGCATTTTTTTCGGGTGATACATACTTTTACATTATTTTGGGCTTGCTTTATTGTTGATAATATTATTTATATCACAGATAAAATGTTAGACTCGAAATTGATATATGCCAAAGATCAATTTAGCAATGCCAATACCAGGGCCATAATGAGAATTGTGTATGTTCTGAGAGTTCTCTTTTTTTTAGCAATTAGTCAATTTTAAATATCCCAGCGCTTTTAAATAAAAGTAAATTGATAAGCTAAAAACTCATAATTACAATGTTCAGCACTTTGACTTCTTAATTAACAGGAAAAGAGTTTTATAAGTATTGAAACAATTAGGCAATCAATTTTGTGCAACTTGACTTTTACTTCTAATACAAAATTGAGAAGCGAATTTAAAAATTCCAATCAGTCAATACCTCATAAGCCAGTTCTTTGAGTTATTTTACCTTTAGGAAGTTGTATCCTAAAATTTGAAGGTTATTAACTATGTTATCTTTCTCAATCACATATGTAATTTTTGCTATTTTTATATATGATGGCACTGATTATAGGCTGCATCATAAATTGTTTTTCAGATTTTTTCCTACTTTATTTATCAAATTATCGCGTGCATTAAAAATCAGCACTCTGTGTGATGTAAATTTTACCATTATCCTCCGATTTTAATAAACAGGGGTTAGTTTTTTCTCTATCTTAATAGCTTTAACTTCACTGTCATTGATTTTAAAAAATCCCGTGGGACATTCTTTCTCAACCGGACACCCCATCCTCTCCAAAATTCGTTAGTCTCCAAAATATTTTCCAGCGGCACAAATAAAAGCTTGGAACCTTTACTTTCGAATGCTGTCCGGACAAATTCGTACAATTCATTTTTAGACACAAAATGGCGGCTTCAAATGACAAAGGGTCAAAAAATTATCAATTTTTTTTCAATTTTACCATCTAATATGCTTTACAGTCGATTGTATGCATTAAAAGTAGCTACATTTTTTGGTGACAGTCCCTCAGATGTTGAAAAATGTTAGTTGTAACGGAATTTATTTTTTTTAAATGCCGGATCCAATATGGCGGCTTTGCAATGTGGCTTAATTTATTCGCAGAGCGAATATAATTTTAAAATGTTTCTTAAATCGACTTATCATAGTGACTGACGTTTTTATGAGCCTAGGCATTAGTGGTACATGAAAAAATTAAAAATGGTAGATCCAATATGGCGGCCGACCGTGTGGTTGAACTGTAATCAGTAGTGCAAAAATTATTTTAAAATCATTATTCAACTCGGTTACTATAGTTACCGAACTTTTCGTCACTGTGGAAGTTACTTATCAACTACAAAATTCATAATGGTGGATCCAATATGGCGGCCTTGCCATTTTGCTTAATTTATTCGCAGAGCAAATATTTTAAAATGTTTCTTAAATCGACTTATCATAATGACTAACGTTTTTATGAGCCTAGGCATTAGTAGTAAATGAAAAAATTAAAAATGGTAGATCTAATATGGCGGCCGACTGTGTGGTTTAACTATAATCAGTAGTACAAAAAGTATTTTAAAATCATTATTCAACTCGGTTATTATAGTTACTGAGAGCTGTTTCGAATCGTTTGCGTAAGTGCCGTTGTGATACATGATGTTCTTTTGAACTATAAAAAAAAGTTTTTATGTTTTTTATATGATTTTGAGACCAATCAAAAATTTTCTGTGGTGTTTAAATAGCTTCTGCAGGTTTGCTAATAAGTCTACAACGTGCCGCTTCTCTTTTCAAAATTGCACCAATACCATCCGAGGCTCCCTTTCCATGTGCAGTCGCGTGCATGTGCCATTCTGCTGGAATACCATGATCTTCTTCGTGACATGATAAATTCATCATGTGATATTTATTTTTGAAATGTTGGTTTGCCCCATCCGAGAAGTATACAATTTTTTTAACGTTAAATTTTTTTAAATAATTTATTAACTGCAACTGTCTTGTAAAGACGGCAGCCATATCGTGTTGCATACTATCTGATAATAATACTCAGCTCTTATGTGTTAATTCATTATCTTCCTTATAAAAACATACTATAGGTACGATTTAACATTGTGTATTGTTATAGTGGAACGCTTGTAAAGCATCTTGAGCAATAAACATACAATTTTCTGAAAAGTCCAAGACAGCCAGTATTTCTCCCTTACTAAGATTTTTTTTTGTCTTGAAAAACCTGTGACTGCTGTTTGGAAATATAAGAATGAGGTTCTAAAATCAGTAATTTTTCACACAATTCCTGAACATAATCCTCAACACGAAGAATCTGTTTCTGCAGAGTTGATCTGTCAGTGGATGTCCATGAACAAAATTCTACATTTGCAATAACTTTCTCACACAATCGATCAATTATTATTGAGAGAGCGTATGTGTGTTCGGGAAAGTATAGTCATTTCCAAGAAAGCAGTCTTATGTTGCGTTCCTGCAAGTAATATATTTTAATAACTCAATAACCCAATAACCACAGATTATTGAATCGATACGTGTATTGGATACGCCGTTCTAAAGCTCATACTAGTTATCTTTTTTCGACTACAGATAGGTGTATTAACTACAATAACCACGTTACAAATAGTTTAAAATTATTATTAGCTCTACTAATGAATAAAGCAACATGGCAAGGCCACCATATTGGATCCACCATTTTGAATTTTAAACATACAATTTCGATGACTCTAATGGCTATACCTATGAAATTTTTTTCTATTCAATTTTTCAACGTACAGCGCGAAGCCTCCATACGTGATAGAAATCGCTATATTCAAATAGCCCTTATTTCAAACAAACGTCGA
>JAPYYV010012641.1:0-14196 GCA_030522625.1 Copidosoma aretas | reverse complement strand
AGTAGGGGGAGAGACTCTTTCGTGCCGCGTGCCGTCGCCACCGTTGGCTTGAGCCAATAGCAACAACTCTCTTCTGCGCATGTGCGACTCTAGTCCTCTCTCTGGCATCACTGATGTGCAGCCTTCACCTAATGTAAGTATACCTGTGTCTTTGAATTTAATTGTCTTGTGCTCAGTTCCTTGGCACAAAATGAGAAGTGGATCCTCTTGTCTTATCGAGAATACCTATTGTTAGGTGCCTGCAATCTTATCCAGTATGTCTCAAATAATTTGGCCACTTTGATCGTACAATCTTTTTGATTATTTATATCTCAATCCATAATTAGTCGTGTTTAGCAAGTGTAATGCCCTTTGATTTCCTTCATGGGTTTTGTATGGGCACAGATAAGTAAATCGTGCGATTTTTTGTATTTGTTGATTTTCATTGCCGTAATCGGCATACACGTATTTTTTTCTTCATTTAATTGCTACGTATTCATGTTCTGGCTATATGTACGCGTTTATGTCTGATATATTAAATCCTTTCTGTTTAATTAGTATCGGGATCGTCTTGTACAATTGGAATATTTCATTATCCAGGAGTGGGATCATAATATGATAAATAAGTAGTTTTTTTATTACCGCAATTGAAATGTTGGCGATGTTGGTATTCTCTGAAATGCTTACTGTTTTTTTCATGCATTGGAACTGTAGATACAGTCGCGCCCTTTTTGCATTTTTCTCTGTGTTATCAAACATTTTTCGGGGGACGAATTTAGGGCACAGTGCTCCCTTTGATGCAAAGAGTATTGCGTTTACTAAGGTTTTCGAGGCTGTTTAATATTTTCTTATGCCATCTTTGATTAAGGTAAGTGCCGGTCCCTTGCTTGAATGGTGGTAAAGGCCCCCCAGTTCCTCATTGCATATTCTGCTAACGTTGATTTACTGACTTTATTCTGTAATTCGCTTTTCTTTATCACTATCATCGCTGTTTGATTGGTCAGAAGATTTGCTAGGTTCTGTATTTTGTCGGTGGTTGTACTAATTGCGTGGTCGAGGTATTTCTCGTCGTCTTTATTTAGGGTTCTGAATAGATATTTACTAATTCTTCCTATGGTAGGTATTATTGCCCTTCGCTGTCTGTTCGTTTCCTTACCGTTTAATAGTTCAATCGCCTTTTGCGCTTCTTTCTCTGCTGCGAATGTGCTTTCGCGCAATTTTTTCAATTCGTCTCTCATTAAAACTCCGTTTAAATTCATATCACATTCTTGAAATCTGTCAATTAAGTTGCGGTTTTTCTGTCCTACTAACGTGAAGAAGGAGATATCAATTCTCTGAGTCACCTTCCAGGTTGTACTCGTCGCAATTGATGCAATTTTTTTTGACGCAAGCTTCACTTTTTCGCCTCTGGTATTTCTATATGGCCCCTGTAGGAAACAAACGTTTATTGTTTTTGTTTATTTGTGTTAGAAAAGAAACTTCTCTGTGCCTGTACCGAATTATCTTTTTTTTCTATTTTGTTTTGTCGACGTGTAGTACTCTTATTTTTTTTCCTCGCTGTAGTTTAACATTTTTCCTGGCAGGGTCAAACTTTGTTATTTCGTACGGCTCTTTCTGTTGTGCGTCGTATTTACTTTTCGATGGTTTATTGAGAACAAACCCGGACTCTCCATTCATGAAGAACTGATAGTAGCTTGATCGGAATTCAGCATAAACTTGTTACATGGCTGCTATGGTACCCATTTCCGTTAGAGACTCGGCATTTTATTTGAAATATTTATCATACGTTGAATCCTCTCGTTGACGTTTAAAGCTCGATGGTATGCGAGCTCTCTGTCCGAAAACTGATTCATTTATGAAGTGTGTTTCCCTGTCTTATAATAGTTTCTTTGGTGCACCGAAATATGCTGTAAATTTGTTCTCGAGTACTCTGATTGTTTCTCTGATCGTTGCTCTCTGTACAGGCGCGAGGACGATACATTTTGTTAGCAAATCCTAAATAGTCAGTGTATGAGTGTTTCCGTGGTCTGACGAATTATTCACAGATCCGTGGAAATCAATGTAAATTTTTTCAAAGGGCGGACTCAGAGTGTCTGTGATTAGCATGGCCTGTTTCGTCTTTACCCGAACGAGTTTCTTGGTTTAACAAGAATTACAGCCAAGCACAAATTGCCTTACGTCCGGTCGCATATTTCTCCAATAAAAATCTTGTTCGATCCTATTACAAGTCTTTTCATTCCTCTGTGTACACCAACTGCAGACTCGTGGTATTTTTTTATAACTTTATACCGTTGGTCAGCCGGCGCTACTATAAGTGTATTTGCGTATAGTGTGGCTGCTACTCCGAGGTCTTTAAAAATTTTTTTCACTTGCTTAACCAAGTAATGCCACTAACTTAAGTTTAAAATCTCTGGGTATCTTATTGTTTCTATGATTTTTATTTTATTTACCACAATTACCGCTTTTAGAGACACCAAACATTTTTTTAAATCGGATTCTTGTGTGGTGTCGTCAAAGTGTCTTTTTACGTACATACGTATTACGTGTACCTTCCTAATTTTTGATAACATAGCGTTTCCGACCGCTTTCGTTTCGTTGTTTAGGGCTACTAGATTTATATAGCCACGTTTATAGAGTGCATTAATGGTCTCGGTATCAGAGACTCTATCCGTTATTGTGAAAAAAATTAAATCATGCAAATATCTGAATGGATGGTCCTCAACTTTTTTTACTTTTTGGAGTAGTGGTAGGTCCTTATTTTCCCTCGGTGACCATGATGGTAGTTCTTGATGAAGCCTCGTTCTGTATACTCTGTATCTCGCTAGAGCGCTTGAATTTAACATTTTCTCACTATTATGGCTCTCTTCTTCCCTGTTTAATTCTATCTAGGCCCTATTTAGGTTATTGCCTCGTTCTCTGTCGCTTTTTGGCGATAAATCGGACGAGCTTTGCAAGTTGTGTGATGCTAGAGGCTCCCGTGACCGTGGGGGTTCCGATGCAGGTGACCTGGTTTTCTCGGCTGTTTTTTTCCCATTGTTTACTGGTAGCGACGGGCCAGACTGATTACTCTCTCTGTTTTTCTTTTCCTTACATACTTTCTTCAGCTCTCCCACGGTTGTCATCGTATTTTCTACGGTATCCCTGGCTCTCCGCTCACTTTCTCACTCGGCTGCTTCTACTGTTAGGCTTGTCTGTGCAATTCTCTGTCCACTTTGTCCTTCGCGGCCAAAGCTGTGTCGCAGTGTACTATTATTATCTCCTTCGACTTATCTTCCAGCTCAAGTGTATTGGAAAATTCTGTGGGTTTCTTATATAGTATATCTAGCTGGCGTTTACTAGTCCGACGTTGTAAATTTTGTGCTTCGTCCTTTTGACGAAAGGCGTACTAGTGAGTTTTACATCTTTTTGCAAATTTTTCTCTTTCCGCATACATGCAAGTTTTTCATTTATTGGTTCTTGCGATGGAATTTCTTCGTCGCTGTCGCTTTCTGCAGTTGGCTGTATTCCCCCGTTCTCCTTTTTATTTGCAGTTTGTGTTAGGAGTTTACATAGTCTATCTCTTTTTTTGTTGCTTTGGTTACTTTTAGTGTTTTATTTATTTGTAATTACGTCTCCGGCCATTGCGACTCCGAGTCCAGGTCACTGTCGTTGCTTGGCGTATATTCGCTTGAATTTTTATTTATCCGGTGTTTTTTTCTCTTTACCTTGTTCTCCGACTTGTCTTACTCATTAATTTCTATTGGGTTTTCCTGTTCTTTCTTATTATATTTTTCTCCCGTCTTGTGCGAATTTTGCATATTCTCGCCAGTGCACCGCGGTGAAGCATTTGTGTCACCGAATCCCTCTTCTTTCTGTTCCTCTGTAAGTTCGTATAAATTCCTGCGTGGTAATTCAGGGTTTTTTACTCCTTCTTTGAGGGTTGGGTTGTGTGACAATGCGTCAGGGGCTCTATTAATTCTTCTCGGTATACAGATAACGTCAAATTTGTAGCCACGTAGTTCCACTTTTAGTCTCATAAATCGCAGATCCAGTTTTGTCGATGTGTGTAAATGTTTTAGAGGCTCGTAGTCGATAACCACTGTAAATGTCCGTCCGTACAGGTATGTATGAATTGCTCTTTTGTGCAGACTATGGCAAAAAGTTCCTTGTCGTACATTTGGTAGCGAAGCTTGCTACCTTTTAGGCAGCGTAATGCATATTCGCAAGGGTGATCTTCACCTCTTCTCCCTTGACTTAATATTTTGCCATCGTTTAGTCTGATGCATTTGTTGTAACTATAAATGGCTTATTTATGTCCAACGCCAGGACTACGGGCTCGCTGCACAGAACGTTAACGAGAGTGTTAAATGCCTCTTGTTAAGGTTCCTGCCACTTAAATTCAGTGCCATTTTGGAAATGTTTCGCAGTTGGTTGTGCTATTTTTGCGTAATTTTTAATAAAACGACGAAAATATGCCGTGTGACCTGAAAATTATTTAATTTTTTTTGCGTTGTAGATCTTAGATAGTTTTTTACGGACCTAATTTTTTCAGGATTTGTTTTTATTTGTCCTTTGCCGACTATGTGACCTAATACATTCGCCTTGTGCTTTATGAACTGGCCCTTTTTTGATTCGATTGCTAAGTTGTTTTCTGCCAACCATTTTAGCAACCTCTTAAACCTTCTTTCATGTTCTTGTATCACCTCTGCGAATACCATTATGTCATCTATATAGACCTATATTTCATATTCTTGAAGGCCCGCTAGTGCTAATGTTATTGCGCGCCCGAATGTATTTGGTAAATCTGTACATCCCATTGGCATGCGCTTGTATTGGTAGTGCTTGTCCGGACCTGAGGAAGCTGTTTCATGAGCGTCTTTCTGGTCTATTTTGACTTAAAAAAATCCCATTTTGGGATCTACGAAGGTAATGTAGCGGGCGGATGCGAGGTGATTCAAAATATCATTCTTTAATAGTAATGGATGGCACGAACCAACTGTTGCTTCGTTAAGCAGTCTTAAATCTGTCACAACTCTAAAACGTTTTTCTCCATTCTGCCCCAGGTGTTTTGGGACTATCCATGTGTTGGAGTAGTATGGTGACGTAGAAGGCTGAATAATACTTTAGTTTTCTAATTTTTTTAGTTCTACACTTATCTGCTGTCATTATGCTGTCGGATACCTAATTTATCTTGCTGCTATTGGTTTTTTAGTTATTGTCCTTATCTTATATTTTAACATGTTCGTCGCTTTGAAATGCTCTCCGTCGAGGCCAAACTCAAAAGGGTCGAATTTTATAAATTCATGCACGTATCGTAATTCTTCTTCGTTACAACCCGTCGTGTCTGCTAGTCTTAATATTTCTAATATTTCTTTTATTCTTGCTTCTTTATTGATTAAAAATCATTTTCCTTCCGGCTTGTCGTATTTTTCAGTTTTACTACGTTTTTCCTTTATTTTGTTTAAATTAAATAAACCTATCATGGCCTCTTGTAAGCCTTCGGCGTTGTCTCCATCGATGCTGTACGGCTTCACCTCGTGAATCTTGCAGGAGTACCTATCCAACTAAAATGTTTTTGTACATCTCTTGCACATGCGCGAGAATTATTTTGTTCCATCTTTCGTGGATTTTGAATGCTTCTGGCTCTAGCAGAAATATCTTGGTGCAACTTAAAACTAATAAATTATTTTTGGCGCATATATGGCAGTCATATTTCTTAAATATGTCCCATCTAATTAAGCCTTCTACCTGTATCTGAAAGTCGTAGGGGACAACATGCAGAGAGCGTGTCAGCTTATTAAGGGCCAATTTGACCGTTTCGAACGTGCACTGTGCTCCGTGTGTAACACCGATTATCGACACTCTTTCATTATAATTTATATACAAGCCCTCTTTAAGGCAACTCATTTTTACAATTGACACTTCGGCACCTGTATCCACATAAAATTTCACGTTTTTGTTTCGTAGTTGTGGGCTCCTGGGCATACTAAGCGTGGCGTGGCGTATGTCCTACCCGTGACGTACAAATTCTTACTACCTGGATCGGCTCAATTTTTTTCTTATTGCGCTCTTCCTTTTCAAAACCTGGGCTGTTAAGGTCCGTTGTCATGCTAATGCTACAACGCTAAATTTTTTGTAGTGAAGCGTCCCGCTAAAATACAGAATTCAATATATAGTTATGATAATAAGACGAGAATTTCAGCGTTGTGGCGTTAACGCTATAAAGTTCAATTAGTTTCAATTTTCAGCGTGACGCTAAAATACAGAATTTACTAAATAGTTATGATAATAACCCGAGAGTCTTATCGTTGTAGCGTTTTAGCTTTAGCATGATAAGGAATCTTTTGTAAGAGATTGTAAATTGATAGGGTTCTCGTAATTTTTATTTGCAGCTATTTTGGAGCTTCTCCCGGGGTCTGTTTCTAGCGATATTTTTTTTTTCTTTTTCCTTTTTCTGCTCCTTCATTTCCTGTTTTTTGACATATTTTCCTCTGATGCTTGCATTATATGATCCCGTTTGTTGCTGCTGGTCTCTTTTCGCCGCTCTATTCTTTCTCTGCAGAGTTTCTCCTCTCTCTTTCTCTACTTCCGGGACTCGCTAGACGTTTAGGGAGCACGATAAGCGTCCTGGAAGTTTAAATATTGCGCGCGTTGGTTGCTTACTCTAATGTTTGCCCGTCGCTGTGATTCGGCGGGCTTCCATTTTGGTTGTGTTCCCGTTGATTTCCATCGTCGTTAGTATAATTCGCGTTGTAACCGCTGTGATAGTTATTTTCATAGTTTCTTGAATGATCGTTGTTTCTATATAATATTTTGTTGCCCCTGTACGTGCTGTTGTAGTTGTTGGTCCCCCTGTAGTCTTGGCTATATCCCTGATTTCTACTATAGTTCCTGTTTTGTCTACCTCTTCTTCTGTTGTATGTTTTCTGTCTATTATTATAATTATCATTAAGCCTGTTTAAAAAACTTTTCTGTATCGTGTTGACTCCTTTGTCGTTATCGTAGCGCGAGCGCCCGGTATTCCCGTTTCTTCTCTGTGCCTTGTTGTCTTGATCTATTCTTACATCGTTCTGGAGATTTCAGCACTGTTTAACGTTGTTATTTCTAAGAACGCAGTATATGCAGCCGTCCTGTGGCACTGCTTGGGCATAAGCCTGTGTTATGTGTGTTGTTTTATCTAAGGTTTTTATTTTGCCGTTTTTCGTGTCTGATAACAACTTTTAGCTGTCCCTCGTTTGGTGTGTACAGTATAAACATATTTCATCATTTTCTAAGTGGTTATTCTCCTCTTTTGTCTCGGTTGCCGAGGGGTATGTCAATTAATAGTTTTCAACGAGCGGCACGCTTTCTGTGAGTCGCACGTGTGCCCTGTCTCTCGTATGCACCAGAACGCAGAGTGTGTGTTAGTTTTTCGTTTTTTGTGGCGGTACTGAGGCCTCTCGTAGCGATCTCAGGTTGGTGCTCAGTACTTTGCAATCAAGCGGGTGACGTAGTGTATTTATTAGTTGTTTAATTGTCTCTTTTTCATATTTATTTTATTTCTGTGCTTCCTCTTCCTTGTCAGGTCTGTGTTTGAGTCATACGTCATCATTATTCTATTGCGTAGTCCTTGGACCCTAAGTGTGTAGCTTTCAACACTTTCACATTCGTAGTGTGGAATAACCTTGAAGTTTACTATAAGCGCGTTTACCTGCTCCAAACCTCCATATGTTTCTGCCAGCTCGTGTAAGAAGTCTTTTATTGTGTCGTATTGTGTTATACATGTGGCAAATCGGGCTGCTGCTCGTCCCCACAACTTATTAGCTAGTATACCCAGAAAAACTTTTCGTATTAGGGGCCTATGCTATAACCCACTGTTCTCACCATTTCTTTGAAAAGTGGTAGTTTTATTGGATCTCCGTTAAACAGAGATATCATTTCTGATAAATGGCTAAATGATGTCAGTACCTTCTGCTGTTGTCTTGCGGAGAGCCACGCATTTAGCACGGGTGGGCGAGCTGTGTTGTATGCGTTGTATAGCTGAGCAAATCATACTCTGTCTTTTGGTTACTGCGTTCTCGGGATTCGGAGTGCAGTGGGGCTGTCAGTCTCAAGTGTCTTTTGTCGTGCAGTATCCCTTAGTATCTGTCCTCGTCTTTATTATCGTAATTCAGGTCCCTGTTGTATCCATTTCGTGCTATTGATGTCTCGTCAAATCTGACCTCTCTATGTGATGCAGTAGTCGGTATCTCCCGCAGCTCCTCTCTGTATTGTGTTGCAGTTACTGCTCTTGGATCGTGTCCATTCGACCCCTGCGTCATTATTCCAGTCGTATTTGATGGTCCGTCTTGTATTGTTTGTTTCGAGGTTGCGAGGTCTCTTTTAACCGTTTAACTAGTTTATCACGCCGTTCGTGCGGTTGCCCTGCTCATCAACAATTGTAGAATTCTCATGTTCTTACTCGATAGTGTGCTAGTTATATCAGCCCATACTTTTTCCTATTCTTCGAGAATTTGAACATCTGAAAGTATGCTTATTGGGTTCCTGTTATCAAAGTTAATGAGTTGTTTAAGTGCGTATGTTATGCTGCCGTTCTATTCGTTTTCAAGTGCTGTGTCTTCTTTGTTTTTTGATTTCCATAGGAGAAGTCCCTGTTCCTTGTTTATAAATATTCATGCCTTCTGACGTCTTTCGTCCGTCGTCGTCCTGTTGTCCTGCCCTAATATGTCTTTCCTATCAGCTTCGTCTGTTATTCCTAAGTGTGTTTGCTCCTTTTTTTCTGCTGCGCTTAGTTGATGCGTTGCAATTTCATCATCGGCCAATAATTTTTCCGAGTCCTGCCCGTGCAAGTGAGCGCTTTGTCCCACGTTCGTCATTTCCTGTTTGTTGTGGAGAAAGAGTTTCCTATTGCTAGCTACCTTCTTTTATTACCAAATTCTATCTTTTTTTAGAATAGTGCCTAGATTTCTAGGCTGGATGGCAAGATCCGTTATTATTTTTACGATCTTGTTTTTCTCGTGTTTTCTTGTGGCAACTGCGGATTCATGCTATGCATCACCTTACAGTTTCCCCCGCGTTTTCTAAAACTTTATCTTTTTTTTCTTGAATAATATTCGGTGCTGTGAGCAGCGAAATTTTCCTGCTTAACTTTTTTTTAATTTTTGATGCGTGGGCTCTATATCAAATAACTTTAAAATGAGAGCTTTTTCGCGTTTGTTGTCAATTAGGGATGCTGCCTTAGTCTTTGTTATATTTATTACTATTGGCACATCAGGTTATCTTATCCTGCAAACATATTGATATATAATACATACGTATGTATTTATGCATTTTTTTTGCAGGATAAGTATAAGGGTTTGTTTCTTGGTCTATTTTATAAGTGCCTCTTCCTAATGTATTCTCGGGGTTCTTGAGGGGGAAATGTAACAATATATTTTTACTTTCCAGGTTGCTGCCGTCTAGATTATGCGTGTAAGTGCGCTGATTCGCAATATTTCCCTCGATCCTCGTTCCTTGCTTCGTTACGGGGTGTTTTGGGATTTTCTTTCCTATTTTTCTGCTCTTGGTAGCTGGTGTTAAAGCTACAACCCTGGCTGTCCTAAGATTACCTCGCTGACTCGTTTCTACGTGATTACTGATGTTTTTTAACTTCTTTTCTTCCACTATTACTGTCTTGTCACACTTAATCACTTTTGCAGTCTTCTATTTTGAATGTCCCTTTTTTTCTCTAACTTGCACTCGCTTTTTGTTTTACGACGCTGCGCTATGTGCGCTTTGAAAGATAAAAAATTAAAAAAAAATTTCTTTACCGATTCCAGTTCTGGTACCAAAATTACTGTTATGTGGGATTACGTTCGGTATGGTGATCGTGAAATAGGTGCACAGTGAGTGAGGTTAATAGTTTTATATTTAATTAGAGACCAAGGGAAGAGCCAAGTGTGAGTCGCGAACCGTGGCGGATACGTCTGCTTCTATCGAGCGTCGGGTCTAGTCTCCCCTTCTTCTTCTGATTCTCTCTCATCTTGCCTACCATGTACTGCCCCGTCCAAAAGGGCCCTTGGCTAGGAAAGGGCAGACGTCCAATGTTTTGTTTGTAGATAGAATCTTAGCATGAAGAGTTTGGGCAGGCTTCTGTACATTTCACTATGTATATAGAGTGACAAGGCCCAAATCTCCCCCCCGCCACCCCCCCCCCCCCCCCCACATCCCTTCTCGAGTCACGCGTAAATCCGTTATATTGAGAGGTGCTTTAAGTGATCCTCATTTGTTCGTGCCCCCACTCAAATGCCCTCGCCCTCCCTCACCCCCTCCCTCTGGCCGCCCCTCAAAAAATCGATGGTTTTCTCCATGATTTTACGTAAAAATAATTTTTTTAATATTTTGTTGGCCCCCTCAGCCCCCTCATCAGTCACCACCCTCCCTTAGTGCCCTCAAGAACTTAGAAAATTTTCTGGATTTTTCGACCCCCCTCCAAAAACTTAAAAATTTTGACCCGATGTTATGTTCATAGACAAAGATGGCCAAAGTCACCCAAAAGACACTACATCGCCGAGATCAGCTGAAAAAAGACGAATAATTCTGATTACACACAAACCACCTCATAAAAGCCCTCTTACATCGTCTAATATGGCCAAAAACAACCGGATGCAGCTAAAGCCGATATTTTACATCCACTTGGAATTTTTATTTTTCCCGCACAACTAAGTTAATGAATAGACAGATGCAAAACAATAAAATGGACTGTTAGTGACAAGAGTTATAAAAAAATAACGGTAGAACCGTACGCTGTAACTAGATACGAAATAAAAATATGATACAACTCAAGTTCCTACGACTATATATCCAAATACACTCGCACGCTTATAAAGTAAGGGTCCATATTATAGGCCAGTTACTCAAGAACGTTTTAATTATCCATCAATTAAAAAAAAAAAACAATGAGAATTCATGTTATGGCGCCATTTGAAGCACTAGACTCTAGAAAACAAATTCCTACAGAAAAAATGATAAAAAAGAGTTTACAAAAAAATTAAAGTAAATAAAAACCTGACTTATTTTTTGTATATATTATGGGCCTTCTGTTTTAACTGTGTCCATCTGACCTATAATGTATGTTCATACTATGAGCTACGTGAAAAGTTACTTATACACATTAAAAAAAAATTGATATAGTAAATATTATATATTTTTACAATGCTAAAGTAAACGGATTTGTATTTGTGAATGAGAAATATCTTAGTACTGAGTATTACTTAATTAATTTTATACAAAGAAATATTAAAGTTACTTTAACTTAGATAAAATTATAAAGATTCCTCTGGCTCGGTTTTACATCTTTTAACATTTGATCCTTCAATCTATCGTCATTAGATTTTGTCGCTTCTTTGGCTTCTTTCATTCCCTTATTTTTTTCATCCATCAATTTTTTCCTTTCTGCTTGACGCGTCTTATTTTCTTGTGCGGCCAATTCCTTTTGCTATTTCTGATTTTCTTTTTGAATACACAAGTCCCAAAAATAATTTGACTCGGCAGCTGCTACCATCTTACGCTTTTTAGATTTTTCAAGATTTTCCTCTTTTTTTAGGTAAATAATCGGTGGGTAGTAAGAAACACTTAGAGATGTGTTTACTTTTGAGAGTGCCTGTGAGTAAATGAGAATATTGCGAGATAATCGAATACTTTTGGTGTGCATAAAATTGCCCAAGGATAAAATACATTGGTTATGTATTCAAAAAAATTCTTAGTTGTATGCCAACCACTTTTAGAGTTTTCCAAACCCTAATCACGGGGACAATCTATTAAGAATTTTTCTAGAATAGCACCTTTATATTTGTACATTACCATAGGAGGGGCCCGAGTGCCCTCAGCGTTGTACATAAACTTGGGAGGAAAATTTTACTTTTTCGTCACCATCAACTGGCCTATAGGAAGAGACTAAGAGAGTTTTAAGGTGAGCAAATTTTGACTCTCCAAAAATGACCAAATAATCTTCACTCACCTCTACCCGTGCCTTGATTAAATTTTGTGCCATTCTTATTGTGTGTTCTGGGTGACGTTTGAAAAAACCTTTGGTCCATTGTCATCCAGGTCTTCCATTGGTAAACTTAGTCTTTAAATTTTTCAATATAAACAAAATCTAAAACATCTTATTTGTTTAGACGGTTCGCTCTCTCAGCCTACTAACATACAATTATGTTAGTATGTATCAATAAATACGGTAATGTATGATCCTTTAAGAAATTTTAGAATAAATTTAAACTTTAAAGTTTTTATAGTTGCAAATTATATTGTTTGTGAGCTATCTAGCGGATCAAGTAAAGTTTATGACTTCTACTTATGCATAACGTCAACTACATTTTGATGTATGTCAAGTATTTATCAGTGAGTCTACAGTTTGTACTGTAACTCTATAGTTGTCTGTCAAGCATTGGCTGACCTAATGTCAAGGTCTTTATTTGCTTGTCATTTACGCATTTCTTACTCTCAAAATTTGTGAACGTGTGGTCCGAGTATTGCTCAATTGATTCATGTAAATTTTATTTTTAAAAACTGTGGTGAATTTCAGAGAAGCGATAAAAAAAAACAAAGACATATTTCAACATGAGAAAAGGTTTTTATTAAAAAAAAAAAAATACCACCATCATAAAGGGCAGGTCTTAATCTATTGATATTCATTGTTTAAATATTTTTTTAGATTTTTTTTAGTCCATAGGAGCGAGTATAACACAGTGTGCTTGAGCGAAAAATGCGCCGCACACACAAGGTTGCCTGATCTCGCTGGACGCGCATTTGGGAATAAAAATGGTAAGAAAAAGGGGAAAAAATAATTTCAGATTTACAAATTTAATGTTGAGTTCAAATAAAAACATACCAGGATGTATATGAAGAATAGAAGTGGGAAGGGTTAGCCTAGAAATAGGCATAAGAAATGAGGAATAAATTCACATTTTGCACATAAAAAAAATGGACTAGAGCAGATGGCCTTATTTATGACTAATCGAAGAATTACCGGACTTAATCAATAAAAATAATACAAAATAGGCAAAGAAGTTGTAGTATATGAGATTGTAGAGGATTGGACAATGATAAGATTTATAAAAAGAGCTACGAAAGAAAATAAACTTGATAAAATCAAAGATGATTTTACAAAAGGAAAGGAAGAGTTTTGTCAATCAGAAAAAACAGAATAAATATATGGTAATTGACAACTCCATCATCCGTATAATGTTAAACGAAGTGAAAAGCAAGAGAGAAAAATAAAGCAAAGAGAAAACGGTACAAGTGAGTTTAGATGTGTGTAAGTGATAGACTGTAGGATCTGCAGTATTAAAAATATATATATATAAAGCCAACAATGCTATGTAGAGAGGAAAAAAAACAACAAATAAAATGATAATGTCAGTCAGAAATATAGGATTAAACGATAATGAAGCGATATACAGGCGAAAGATGATATATGTGAAAATCTAAGGTATTTATTAAATTAGATGTAAATCAGCGCCCTCCGAACTTATTATATGAACAATAAAGTGAATCAGTGATCCGTTAAAGGGGAGGTAGAAAATTGTATACATAGTGTATATTAATTTTCTCTGTATGTTTTTTTCGTAAGAATCGCTGACTGTGCGTCAGCCTCATCGAACATTTTAAAACTATAATTTAGCATGTACAAATAAACCACACGGTGATTAGAGCATGACTATATTTATTCTATTAGTTAATCAATATTTCGTCTTCTTACTAAAGGCCTCTTCAGGGTAAAACATCGTATAGGTGAGAAGATAATACATCTGTACAGACAGTCATGGCAACAAGAAAAAACTACATTTGAAAGCTACATGGTAACATGTTTTTAATTAATTTAGTCAGAGCAAACAAAAAACCACACAACAACATTACAAAGTTGACTAACAAAGGCAAGTAAAAAAAAAGAAAATAGTACAAATAATATTTAATCGCAAAATTATTTTGAGGAAGGTGCTGCTTTTTTTCAATACTATTCGATATTGAATAATAGTAGCTATTTTATACAAAATAATTCTCATCACAACAATTAACTAAAAATGCTTGACAATCGTTTTTAAATTCGTTTGGTAAAAATCTTATTTTCCCTATCTTATAATAAAAAGCAAATCATTGCTTCAATAAATAAGAAAACTGACTTTTCTTTCCCTTTTCAAAATTAAAACAACGCAATGATCTAAAATTGGTCTTTATGATAGATCATATTTGTTTAATTCATGATAAAATGATACTGAT
>JAPYYV010012640.1:0-11588 GCA_030522625.1 Copidosoma aretas | reverse complement strand
AATAAAATTATCGATGAGACGCAATTGGTAGCGTACCTTCCCGGCAAGAAGAAGATCCCCGGTTCGACTCCGGGGCTGAGGTGGTTTTTTTCGTCTCATCGATAATTTTAATTTTACTATTCGAATTTACTTGCTATAAATTCGACGTTTATTTGAAATAAGGGCTATTGAAATATAGTGATTTCTATCACGTATGGAGGCTTCGCGCTGTACGTTGAAAAATTGAGGAGAAAAAAAATTTGATAGGTATAGCCATTAGAGTCATCGAAATTGTATGTTTCTAACATGTTTTTACAAAAAAATATTTGTTGTCCATTACAAAGCTTCTTCAAGATATGGAAGCAAAAACACTTTTATAATATTTTTTAGAAATAATAAAGTCATGGCATAAAAAAACAATAGACCATATCTACATTTCTAAAACCATACGTATTCATCAAAAACACGAAGTATACAATTACGTTTAGCATAAGTGCATTAAAACATGGATATGACTTGATTTACAAGTTATATTGTGCCGCTATAATTTGTTTATTTTTTTCGTAACGAGAAAAGAAGGAGATGTTATTATGATAGTTTCTTTAGAAAATGATAAGTGTGGTTTACTATTATTGGATTTATTATAATATGCTTGGTAATAATCTTGAAAATACATTGTTTGAAAATCAACAGTTTCAAAATATACACTAGTATCATGTTTAAATATATTTTGTACTTTGCCAAATGTAGGACCGTCACCTGTAAAATTTAAGTACAATAATACCTCCGGGCGTCATCGTTTTCCTACTATACTTATAAATTTTAACGTTACAACAGAATAACTTAAATTTAATCCAGGTATAAAACGAGAAAGCATCGTGAATGCATTCGAATACTGTATTAGGTGTCAAAGGTTAATTATTATTGGAAGTTATGCCTACCACCATTTGTTTTAATTTTTTATTTACCCTTTCAAATTTTATAGCGGAAAATTTTAATACTGGACGATTTATGGCATTATTCGGGAATAGCGAAGCAAACAATGCATTTTGGGTGTGAGTGCACCAAAAAGGTTTAAGTATAATTTATGATGATTCTGTACAGTTCGATTAAACTTTTAGCTTGTCCTTTTGTCACAATACCAATAATTCTCTAGAGGTATTTGTACGACTCCCAGTATTCATTATTTACCGGAATTAAATCTCCTATAATTAAACCTACATTCCTAGATAGTCACAGTATCTCCGCTGCAGATTGCTTTATCTTCGATTTTGCCTCCTGGTTTACTTGTAAAGTACAGCGGTCGAGGTTTACTATTTTTACCAAACTCTCCGTAATTGAACTTGGTTATTCTAGTGTTGATATCATACAATAATGGAATTTTACTATTTATCAGTGATTTGGTCATTTTATTCAAGATACACTCTTGTTTCATACCAATTTCCGGCAGATTATCATCTAACACAGCTTGATTATATTATTTTGCTGTTCTAAGTGAATATATTTGGACTGCTTGATAAGTACGTGGAAACACCTCGTAATAGATTGTCAACTGATTTCGGAATAGATGAACAAGAATTTACAATCAGCGCTAGAGAATGGCAAACACAATTAAGTAAAATTATGATCGGTAGAAAATCGCGGAAATATTTTTGAAATCCATGGTGTTTTCCAATCAGAAAACTCGCGTTGTCACATGCAAGGCCAACAATATTGTTATTATTTATCGAATTGTAATCAAAAAAATTTTTAAACGCTTTAAATAAATCTGCAGATTTTCTGAACCTTCCATCAAGCTCAATCAATTGCAAATGATGCTGAACGACAGTTCCTTTTTCCGACGAATAGTACTGCACGCAAAAGCAAAGAAGTTTTTTACTACTAACATCAGTACTTTTATCCAATAAAATCGAAAAAGGGCAATTATTCAAAATATTTATAATCTTAACTACCTCAGTTTCATACTAAACGTTATTAGTTACCCGTGCACATTTATCATATTTCATTTTGATACTTTGAACTGCCTCAGCATCTTTTGAAACTGTTTTTATAAACGGAACGAGATTATTTACAAGCCGAAAACTAACGTTATTCCGAGCAACAATTCAAGCTGTTCGAATTTCGACGACATTAGTTCGATCTTTAAAAGACAGACCCTAATTTTTTTCTGGTACAATAAGGCCCTGTGTAACTTTACTTTTATAATTATCGATGTGCCTTCGTGTAGTTCTATTAGCAAGCAAATCATTTTTTTTCGTAAATTTTAGGTGCTTCCCGCACACAGAACACGTAGCTTTCTGTGGTTCAGGGTGTTTTTGAATAAATTTTTTCAGTACTTCGTCTTGCAACCACGCATCTTGCCACGGGACGACTTTTCTTTTCGCAGAAACTCGAGCACATTAAGTTTTGGCTTTTTTGTACCGGGATTAACGTCACTTATTTTCCAACCGACGAATAAAAAAGGTGCAAAAATAAATACTTCTTACAAAATGAAATTAGCGAGTAAAAAAAACGAAAAAGGGAAAAACCGAGTTGGTGAAGGATCAAAAGCACAAGACGTTTGTTTACATTGCATGAGATTCGAGTCGATGCACGGTACGAAAGTTATAAAAATCAGTACAGCGTGTTTCCAAGATCATATAAACAGTCGCAACAATAATGAAGTGTACGTCACAAATAGACTAATAATAGACATAAACAAACCTGTAGACACAGCCATATGATGACAGCTACCGCAAAGTTGACTATCAAGAGAGAGAGAGAGAGAGAGAGAGAGAGAGAGAGAGAGAGAGAGAAGTGGGTGGCATGTTATCTGCAGGCCTGCACGAGTCTTTTGTTTCGCGCAAAAAATTAATTACTTAACCGCTGGCAGTTATCAGCAATAGATAACTGAGAATTGATTGCTTTGTATATAAATAAATGATAAAATAAGAGTTGCCGATAGCCTAGTGGTTAGCGTTCCTTGCTGCTAAGCTTGACGGACTTGAAGGATGGGAGTCCGACTCCCGCTAGTGGAATTTTCGGACGAAACCTGTAAAAGGCATTTTTCCGATTTTTCCTCAGCTGGAAAAGTACCCCCAATCCTGAAACAACAAACCAACGTTCTTTACCCCATCGTTATAAAAACAACCGATATACATATCTACTGTTAAGAATGCGATAATATTGTATACTGTAAGCATGTAAAATACGTGCGATGTTTGCAACTACGTGATATATTGAATCTACGTTTGCATGTATAATACTGTATAATGTTTGATGTTCAACGAGAGTAAAGGCATGTGTAAAATTCAAGTTGAATAAATGTGAGTGCAAATACCCCAAATGGAGGTCAACGCACTATAATATAAAAAAAAAAAAATAAAATAAAATAAAATAAACATCTATGCAGACCTATAATGGCTTTAAATTCATTGTTATAGAGTACTTGTGTAATTATTCGCAGATACAAATATGCCGAGCGTAAGTATTATGATACTTGTTCCTTCAGAAAAATCATTTTTATATCATGTATTTAAAATAGAATTAAAGTGAATAGCATTATTATTTTTTTCAATAAAAAGTACGATTAATATATAAAGTAAAGTCATAAATATATTGAGAAAAAAAAAATTCAACATACCATTGGCAGTACTTCATGGGTGGCGTGAAAATCTGTCATACCGTTCTTAAAAATCTAAAAAATAAGTTATTCTGAACATCCGTTGGAAGATAGAAATAGTGAAAACGTGCAGACTTGAAAATATTCAAGCTCGCGTATTTCTGTCCAAGTTCCCGCTCAGCCGTTAAAAAAAAAAAAAGCATTTGAATCAGCCAATCGACAGTGGTCAAATAAAGGTTATCGTAACGAGTAACACCACTCACCCCATTTATATCCTTCAGAACTGTCAAAGTTGAAAAAATATAAAAATGGGCGTGTCAAAAATTGATTTTTTCATATCGTTCCATTAATTATAATAGTAGGATTAAATATAAACTTGAACACGAGATCTTAAAAAGTATTAACTGTTTAAAAAATTAAACTGCTATAATATAATGCTATGCTATTATATTAGTAAAGTAGAGTGCAGACAGTCGGGCATGCTGGGTCTTTGGGGATTGTCTGCTTACGTTATTATTAAATAAATAAATAAATCGTCAAATTATAGTGCAGGAAGTTGGGCGTGCTGGGTTCTTGGGGATTGTCTGCTTGAGTCATTATTAAATGAATAAACAAATCGATAAACTAGAGTGCAGACAGTCAGGCGTGCTGGGTTCGTGAGGATTGACTGCTTGGAATATAACTAATTATATTAGCGCTTTGGGTTATTAGGTAAAAGTTTTCGGACTTTATGGATTTGGGCGTATAGCGTCGTTTTGGATGTTTGAACATCTCGGCCAGTGAGAGGCGACCGGCGCAGAAGTGTGCGCGGTTTTTCTGCACTTCTCGGCACACTGGTTCAAACTAATTTATTGGGTTGAAGGGGTAAAAGTCTGATAGTAGCATGAAATTAGGTATAATACCTCGAATTGATTTTTTCTCACAGTGTATCTTTAGATTTATGCTATCTTCATCTAATTTTTCTGAGGGTTTTTCTGTTATTTGTTTTTAATCAGGTACATTAAATCAGCTGTTTAAATTCGTTGCTTGTGTTGGAGTACTATCTTTAGTAGTTGACTGTGTCGGTGTACTGGAGGTTAAAAAAGTTTCTTTTTAAGTACGTGGCGTAATTGATAATTTTTCATCCGCTGTATATTTTTGTGAAGTTGTATGCTCGTCAAATAAATTTTCAAAATCTTTGGCTCATTTTAATTTATCAGCAATATTGTTATCTAATATAAAACTGTCGAAATTTTCAAGGTTATAGGTATCTATTTCATTCAATATACCCCGAATTTCAGGATCCTATTGGTGTCTGTCAGAAGATCTTTTTATGGCGAAATTGTCTAAACTTTCCGACTGTGATTCCGAATTTATTTATTACAGTTTTGTTCTTGCAGACTAAGATCCATCTTTTGCGCTAGTTTTTGTACTTCTTCAGAAGTGATTTTATGACTTTCCTTATCATTAGTTTTAGTTTCTATAGTATTAGTTTAATCTTAAAAATCGTCGTCACCCGTATCTTCCTCGGCGGTATTAGGCTTACAACACTTTAGTATCTTTTGCTTTATTGTCCGAGCCTGCGTCAGTTGTCAAGTCTGTTTCTGTTTTTTTTTACTACTACCACTACTACTACTACTACTACTACTACTACTACTACTACTACTACTACTACTACTACTACTACTACTAACGAAGCGCGAAGGATAAATAAACATTTATTTATATATCTATATAGAAAGTTCCACGTCAACCAGCCCACATTAACATACAATAACTGACGCAACGTATAAAATCCATCCAGAGCTTAATTTGTTCGCATAACCATTAGCTTTCGGAAGGCAAGTGGCCTTTTGTAGTAATTTAAAATGGTGGATCCAATATGGCGGCTAACTCTTGAATATAAATCATTTTTGGATTCATAAAAATACTAACCTATTCTACAAAGAAATTCTTAGTGAAAAAGTCTTCTGCTATATTTTGATTGAAATGATTGTTTTTGAGAAAAAAGTTGTAAAAATTGTAAAAATTGTCCAGCCATATAAAATAGCATGTTTTAAGTCGTATAGAAACAATTTTCTATTATTTGTAAAGTTTATAGAATATTAAGGTAATTAAAATCGTTAATACCCTAAACATTCCACGAATTTCCCGCAATATAAGAAAATCTTACAATATGGAATCCAAAGGTGCGATGCTATTTGGCACGAAAATTTTCACAAGTGTACTAATTTTTTTCTTGAAAACTCTAATTTCAATTAGGATTAAGCAGAATAAATTTATTAGAATGACAATATATTCTTCTCACTTGCTCCTTTGTCATCATTACCAATAATTAATCAACGAGCAATACTAAGTAATTAGAGCATGAGTATTTTTTAACAATATATGTACAGCAATCAATATTTCGCCCTTACACTAACGGCTTCTTCAGGATGAATACATCTATAGAAATACAAAAGGAAGACATTCAGTACATTATTGGCAAAAAAATTTACATATAGGTAAAAAGAAGGCTACAAAAATTGACAAAAATGTTTAATATTAATTAACTATCTAGGTACTAGGACAGTACGTGGATTTATTATTCATAGCATTTCTTAAAATCTACGCATTACAGCAAAAACTATTGGTTGCAGCAAAAAAATATATACTTCATGAAAAATCGGGAAGTCAAAATATAAACAGACGAGCAAAAAGCCTATTCAGCCATAACAATGAGACAGGAGCACAATTCAAACATAAACTAAAAGGTACCGAAGAGGGGCGGGAGCTCTCTGAAATAGGAACCGTTAAGGAGGTTGCTAAAAATCCCTAAGGATAGAGAGATTACGAACAGACTTGAAAGTGATAGGTGCAAAACGTGTATACGTCGGCAAAATTACATCACAATCTAATTTTTGGTTTTGATTCCGTTATTGATTGGGTGTAAAAAATTCTTGTTTACGTTGTTAACTTTTTTTGTGTCTGTTTTCTTAAAGTGGGAACCTTGTACACAGTCTAAGCAGTAAGCGTATAACGCCGACCTTTCATCCTTATATCTGATACTTCGTTCGTGTTTGCGGAGGTAGACATACAGGTGTCTTTTACTTCGACCAATGTACCGCACCCCAGATCTACATGGGCTCATATAGACAATGCCACTTCTTTGCAATTTATCAGTTTTGTCCTACCCTAACCGAATAATATTAGTCAATTGGCCTTAACCGGTAAAAACGAATCTTATGTTGTAATTTGACAGAACTCTGCGGATAGAGCTCCCTTGGTAATGAAAATAGCTGGATATGCGTCTGCAGCTAGAATCTTACGAGCTGCAGCAATTTTTTTTGATCGAAGGAACGGGTCTGCTAATTCAAAAACTTGGTCAATCAAGGAAAAGAGAATGGCGATCTTCTGGCAAACTGGATTATGTGACAAATGTTTAGGTATCTACCTGTAGCTGAGGGATTTTTATAAAAATTCATGGTGCTTATGGAATTTGAAATACGCGTAAAACCAATATCCTATAATTATTTTGGAAATCTTTATGGTGTTGTTATCCCATCTGTCAACTTTATAATTTAAATTAATAATAGGTAAACTCGTCGGCTGAGTAGAAAAAAGACGTATCTCCAAAATGTTTTTGGAAAACGTCCTAACTTAAATTAATATTGCAGAACGTCGTATCTCGAAATAATATTGAAGAACGTCGTATCTCAAAAATGTACGTGGAAAACGTTGTATCTCAAAAGTGTACGTGGAAAACGTCATATCTCAAAATTATATTGGAAAACGTCGTATCTCGATATTACATTGAAGAACGTCGTATCTTGATATTACATAAAGAACGTCGTATCTCAATATTATATTAAAGAACGTCCTATCTCGAAATCACATTTAAGAACGTCCTATCTCGAAATTACAAACGTCCTATCTCCAAACTATATCAATATGACGCCTCATCTAAAAATAAAAAACTATAAAATGTGTAGTCACTCAAAACAGCTGTTAATATAAAACTTCTCATCTCAATAAATTTCTTACTTTCCCTTTCAACCTTACTTTGTTTAGTTCAAAATATTAATGTTTTTCTCCTACTTTAAATTGAGATAGTAAAAATGAAATTTTATGCTTGGGCATTGTTTGTGAATCATTTAATTTTTGTATTTAGAAATGCTGGAAATAATATAAGTAATGGTAAGTAATATTATATTCCACGTATATAATTGCAACATTGCGCTCTTAAAACATCGACCCTCCAATTCTCTGTTCCCGCGACTACTAATGATATGTATAAGTAAATGGTAATTATTAAAGTAACAAAAATCATAAATTCTTTTAAATTGTATTGTTAACTGAATTTATTCGTATAAAGTACTGTTAGAAAAATGTATCCATTCACTCCTATACTTTTTGAATTTCGCAAGATTATCTGATAGCTCGTTCTCGAAAACAATTAAGATATCCCAGTTGTCAGAAATAAAAATGAATCCTGGAGAAGTTTTGTATAAATATGGCTATGAAGGGAAGATAAAGAAATGTAAAGTTAATTATACAATTGGTGACTTACATTGTTGTTACAACTCGAAAATTTCACTAGATACAAATAAGAAAAAAGACCTGTTAACATTATGTCACAAAAACTTGATAACTTCAGAATTTCATAATTTTTATAGAGATATTTGTGCTTAAGAATACCGTTTGTCTTTAAGAATCCAATATTTTTTTTTGTTTATTCTAATCAATCTAATAATTATTCTAACCCAAGATTAAATATATTGTGTAATGCATGTGCAAAATAGAAAAACTTCTGAATTTATTGGCACAAAGCTTCCCCATCTTTTTTTTGCACGCTCTATCTTACCTATACCCATGTATTCTAATGATAACGCTTGTTGTATAAAAAATAATTCAATCAACAAAAAAAATTAAAAAAAAAAAAAAAAACATTATGTATGAATATTAAGAGGTGTATAAGTGTTTATGTAATTTTTTAAAATAAATTTGTCATCGATGTTAAGAAATCGAAAATTTTTAAATAAAATGAAAAAAAGACCTCAAAATTAAAATTCTGCTCATTAGCGATGCTGAAAAAGATTAAACAAAACAGATCGTCTTATCGCGTCAAAATCAGTTAATAAAATGTAGAGATATCAAAAATTACATCCTATAATTCCTGCATCCCCACACGTCCGATTTTCAAATATTTTACATTCTCATATGATTGTTAGTACCTAATTTGATAATTTTTTAGATTTGCTAACTTAAAAAATGCTGATGCATCGTTAAAATGTAAAAAATCTGAATGTTTTTCGATTCTAAATCGATTTTTTAAAATCAATCAAATTGTAATAAAAATAGAAAGTAGTCGATAAAAAAATTTTTTATTCCTAGCGGTGATAGGTATCTGGAAAAAAATAAAATCTGTCCAGAGAATTCTGAGATATGACTGATTACACACGTACACAAACAAACACACACACACAAACATAGATTTTTTCCAGACAGGTTTACTTCGATTCCGGACTTCAGAAAACGATTTTATAAGACATGTAATTTTGAAATCCAATTTTTCGTACATTATAAAGCTTCCTTTATGAGAAATATTAAACAATTTAGACATAAGACAGATTTAAAATAATGAACGTTTTTCAATTTAAATATTATCTAATACACCTTAAAGCTTAGACCCTTTTTAACTTTTTTTTTTATATAAGACGTGCTTTAATGAAACTTTGAGATAGGATGTTCTTTAATATAATTTCGAGATAGGACCTTCTTCAATGTGATTTCGAGATAGGACGTTCTTTAATATAATATTGAGATACAACGTTCTTCATGTAATATCGAGATACGACGTTCTTCAATGTAATATCGAGATACGACGTTTTCCAATATAATTTTGAGATACAACGTTTTCCACGTACATTTTTGAGATACGATTTTTTCCACGTACATTTTTGAGATACGACGTTCTTCAATATTAATTTGAGATAGGACGTTTTCTAAAAACATTTTTGAGATACGTCTTTCTTCTACTCAGCCGACGAACCGTTCATTTGTCCTATTTGATGTGATATAGAGTTCATCATAATACTGGTTTTAACGGTTATTACTTCTAGTATTTCAAAAATTACTACGATGTTTTTCTTGATACAGTATATCTAGAATTAGATCTGGCTTTATTCGACCTTTTAATCGTAATGCGTGATCAAAAGCATATGTCAATGAAGCAGGTTCCTTCGCATCTACTTCTTGAATTATCATAGATGCCACTAGAGTTCAGTAGAAAAATATTTTATCGATAAGTTATGCATGTACAAAATAAAAAGAAGTAAAGTAAGAAACTATTTCATAGAATTATGTTCGAAAATGATAACCATGCAAGCAAGATGCTACATATAATAAAATGTAAATATGGAAGAATAAAATATTTTCCCTCTCGTTATACATCTTTCTCTCTCTCAGTATTATATTGTAAATGTAATTTGTATTGTAGTGGACGGAATATAATGTTATACTACAAAGGTAATAAGTGGAGGAAGTATAATGTAATATAATGAGCAATGGTGGCGTGTGTATAATAATAAGTGTACATTGACGTCGGAACGGTAAGTGTACGTATACTGAAGAGTATGCAAGTAGGAACCTTTATATAAACAATATTAGAGTTCAATGTATATAACAGCTCTACTTTTGAAGCTGAAGTTTCTCTCTGTCAGTTTGTCAGGAAAAGATTTGTAATCCTTCAATGATCAAGTACGCTCTACATACATCTAGCCTAAGGGTGCGTTTAGACGGAGTCTGGCAGTCTGCAGACTGGCAGACTCGCTTGCGTTAAAGCCCACTAGAGTGAGAGGGGTCTGATCACGTAACCACGTCTAACTTCTCCCCTACTTCTACAGGCGAGTCTAGACTGACAGTATGTAGACCTCCAGACTCCATCTAAACGTACCTTATGCTTTAAGTCAGGAAAGAGCACAGCGTCCTGTGATCTCCCTATATGCTCTCGTACGCACGATATACGTATATATGTACCCCGATAGCGTACACAAGGCCACACTTCATGGTTGCGCTACGTCTCTGTGAAATGCTAGAATGTCTGTATAGTTAGGTACTTATACCTATATTTTTTTATGTTAATGGTACTACATTATAATATTCACTGAGAAAACAACAATAGTAATTCTTACTGTACAACATTAGTACAGTTGGGCTCTCGCACGAGTTACTATAATTCTCAGTAATTTGACTAAATTTGTACTGTGAAACATCCAACAGTTGCACAGCATCTAAACATTGCCGACGTTAAGAACTTACCTGAAAAACTTACATTAGTTGTTTCTTCGGGTGCGGGAATATAAAACATATTTATGGAGCATAAAAACAAAAGATAATCTTGGTGGAAAGAGGTACAACGTTTTAATCGTTTGATTAAATTAGAAATATTAAAATATTTTTGTACGTCAAGAGGTATTTACAATTATTTCTATGGGGATTGCATTAAATGATATAAACGTTGTGTGCAGACAAATTTAAAAAAAAAACCAATAAGTAGTTTATTCTGCGCTACTGATTTGGATAGCAGTAAAATGACACACACAGTTACGACCAGGGTTTGTTACAAGTCGGAAGGGTACCTTATTTACAGCAATTTAAATATTGTTAATGTAATAGCATACATGGAGTCTTATTTAAAAATCATGCTTCTTCCGTTGATCTTTTCAAGTCAACAGTAAAAGAAGTATTTTTTCAAACAAATTTACTGTTCTGTATTTAGTCGTATGCAAATAAGGCGATTTTTTTTTTTTTTTTTTTTTTGGTAGGAGGAAAAATTCATTTACGCCCACCGCCGGGTCTACGGTAGTGTGGGACTCAACGTGAATCATTTTTGTTAAAAAAAAAAAAAAAAAAAAAAATCTAACAGAAAGGATCCACCAATACCCACTAAATAACCCCCTATGCCGCGTGGCTTTTGTTCCACTCTGGAACCGCGTTAGCATTACTTCAGGGTGGAGCCACCAGGGAGGACATCGTACCTCACAGCATT
>JAPYYV010012639.1:0-10210 GCA_030522625.1 Copidosoma aretas | reverse complement strand
GCAGCCCCGACGCGCCTCGCGTTTTCCCCCGCAGGGCCGGTCTCCGGTGTCCGTCCCCCCCGTCCGCGCGAGAAGTGCGCTTCGAGTCTTACATGCGGGCATTGTACTCGCCCCGTGGGTATTTTCGGCTGCTGCCGGTCTTCGCCCGCCCGCCGAACACGTCGATCGGCGCTTTTGAAAGCGATCTCGAAGCCGAATCGGGTCCTTCGAGTTGGGAGCTAGTTCGGTGCTCTGATTGGGTATTTAGGGGGGGGGGGGGGGGAAGAAGGAGCGAGAACGTTTTCGAGCCCCAAGCTTTCCCATCGTACAAAGGGCGCCGGCTTGGTGTTACGTTGCTCGGTGTACCGTCGAGTGGGAATGGAAATATTGCACCTTTCGAAGTTGCACGCGAAATGCGCGCTTTTTGCAGGGTTGTGGATCGATGCAGGGTTCATCGGCGAAATGCGTCCACGAGACTGGATCCTCGTGTTATCCGTCGGCTCATTTAGCTTTGGGGTTTTACGAATTACAATGTCATGCACCGCAAAGACCCAAATTAACGTACATAAAATCGTGGCGTTGGAAATTCGTACCTTTTACCCGATTTTTCCGAGATGATCGTACAAATCTCTGGAGAATCGTGGGTCCTCGTATCCAGATTCTAAACTCTTTAGCGGACGACCCGCACAAGCGCATCTGGAACATTACGACCAGACGAGACACGAAACAGAGCCTCTCTTTTTTCCACGCGCGGTGTCCATGTACTCTTAAAAAAAAAAAAAAAAAAACCACCGCCCCACTCGCTGCAGGAACAACCTATTAACCGTATCCTTTTTCTCTTCTTATCTGTTACAGAGATGTCCTGCTGTTCAATGGCCGCTGGCTCTTGTCGCAGCGTTTGCTCCAAGGTGCGTATATATACTCTGCATTCACCGAAAGAGCCGGCAAGCACGCTTTGAAGCGAACGCTCGCTCTCTGAATCCGAGCAGATGAAAATTAGGTTTGATCAAGGGGGATCAATTGTATAATGAGCGCGCGCACGACTTTTGACCGATTCTAAGTAAATATATTCACTTATTCGAATTTTATTGATTTAAATTGCGAGAGTAATATATTTTTGACGGGGTATAGTATGCACGCAGGAGAACAGTTCAACCATGTTCGGCATTTTTGTTTCGCGTCTTTTTTAAGGTTTCACAAAAATTTTATCAAGAAATACTGCACATGAACAGAAGGCTCAAAATTTATCGTGCGAAGAATAAAAAAATCCAGGCGCCAGAATCGCCATCGTTTTTTAATGATGGGCCCTCGAATAACGAGGAGCCTCGTGTACATGCGTCCAATTTATTGAGAGGCAAACAAAAAAAGTGTGACTGTCCAAACACAGTTCTCGAACGTGTATACCGGAATGATAAATGGCATTACACGTATCGCGTACATTAGCGCGAAAGTGGACTAGTCATCGTCATCCTTGAGATAAGTGGAGCGGCTGCAGCGTTCCCGTTAGTGATGATACATACGAAAAAAGAGTGCAGTCGGGGCACCGGCCGATAATAATGCTTATAATACTAAATAGCTTTTTGGGTGTTTTTTTTTAATTCGTGCTTTGGCTAATGATATGTCGTGCACCATTGTAGGATATGTAATATTGAATTTCGTTGGGTTGGGCTAAAAATATATAATACGTCATTGCCTTTCTCTTCGGTGATCCCCTATATTTTTTTAACGAGAAGAGGGATCCTGAGACCCGAGTCCGCTCCTTTAAGCATCCGAAATGTTCTAGTAGACGAGTGTCATGCGGACGTGTTTTTTTTAGATGTACTTACCCACTTGCGTCTCGAATTCACTGGAACAACACTTCCTGGCTTTTCTATATGTTTCTTGGGATTGCTTGACATGTTTTTCATCCACTCTGTAAGACCAAACGTGTGATTCAAATTTTTACTTTTCTACGAGAGGCATTTAAACGATATGATAATTAATAAGGCTTTAATAGATTCGTTCAGAGCGTTTTGCTCGGAGCACTTTCCAATACCTCTAAAAATATAGATCGTAACTCTTCGTGGAAATGTATATTTATATTGGCTTAATTGTACGAACATATCTATTGAACGATCGAAAAAATCTATTATCACCTCTTCTCCTGTACAACTACACGCTTTGGACCTTTTTTACCTTTAAATACTTGAAATTACAACCTGAGCGTTATTCACTCGAAATGGTATAGGCAAGTGGAATCAGAAAAAACGTGGATTTTATTACGCACAGGTAACGACATAGACTAACTTATTCATTTATGGTTTAGCAACCTCGTCCTGAATTTGATCCCATTTTGGAAGTGTTTAACCATGTCAAAATGACGTTATAATGTGCAAAAATGTAAAAAATGGAGTTTTTTGTAATTTACTCCCATCCTACTTTAATTGCAAGTACTGGACTTTATGTATTTTGTAGGCAATAGAAATCCGATGAATAATTTAAGGCCTGTTACATCGATTTTGACTAATTATTTATTTAAATAATAACAAATTGGTCTCTAAATTTAAAAGTAGTCCTTCCAAGGCTCATTTTTTTCTTCAATACTTCAATTTTACGATACTGTTTTGGGAATAGTCATTTTTTACTATTAAGACCCTCAAAATGGCGTCCGAAAAATGGCCACTTTTCGAAGATATGTTTTTTTGTAATAACTCGTAAGTAAATGATGGTAGCGTGATGCTGTCTTCACAGATTAGTAGCTGGTAATTTTACACGAATTTTGGACGATTTTTCTGAACCATAAACGAATAAGGTAGTCTATGTCGTTACCTGTGGGTAATTACGTGGCCCCCTTTTGTCTGATTCCACTAGCCTATGAGCAATAGAAAAATACACGGCAAATAACTTCAACTTAAACTGTTATAACAAGCGCTGGAGAAATCGGGAGAAATAATTCCAGCGACTAACAACTACACAATTATAATTTCAGGATTTTAAGTGAATGATAAGGTTGAAACAATAAAATAATAATAAATCCTGCACATTAAAGACTATCTATAATGTTCTTGCCTGAAAAAAAGTGTATCTTTAGACAGAATAGCATTTTGATATTTTCAGTAACTTGTAATCAATCTGATTTTGTAAATGTTTACATCCCAAGCAAAAATAATCAAATAATTATAAATAACTGTTTATAAAAATCGGTGGCACAAAAACTAATAGCAATAAATAATAACAATTGATAGTCCAGATTTGTGACTACAAGAATCATAATTAAAACGTCTGTAAAAGTTATTAATTTTTAATGTTTTTGTTCATCTGGTATATAATATAATGAAAGTAATCTGTTATGAAAAATTATCATCAGTTATTATTACTTTTCAATAAATTTTAAAAGTCAATAAAAATTGTAACTTTTTTACAGAAATACTCATACACAGAAATTGTACATAAATTAATAACAAATAAAAAATACTATTTTCTAAACGTTTCAGATATTTATCATTTACGAAAGTTATCATTAGCTACTCTTTTTTTTAATTAATGTATGAGATGACATTTACGACGAAAATAAAAAAAGATTATAACAGTTATTAATTTTTATTTTCAGTCTCAAATCTGGACTTTATTAATTCTTATCATCAGTTATGATCACTTATTCGTTAGTTATTCACTAAGATTATTTTTGCTTGGGACTATTTTACGAAATCATAAAAATGAGGAAGTTCATAAAAACCAAATAGTTCGTTGCGGTGTCAAAATATATCTGACCTAACGATGCAAAAAATCGCTTATCATGCAGAGCACTCTCAAAAGCGAATCGATAATTTCAATATCATTTCAACAAAATTACATTCGAACGGTAAAATGACTATGAAAATTATCGCTCTGCTCTTGTAGTTCTAATTTAGCTTGGAAGAAACTTATTTAATTTATACTCTTTTCAACAAAAATTTGTTGACGAACCAACTCGAAACTTACGCATCATTCAAATTCATTGGTGAATTTAAATATAAATGTAAATTCCATATTTCGCTCGACAGTTGATGAAATTATAGTTCTCGCAACCTGAACTACCTCTTTTGAAGACATTGCGCAAAACATTTATCCAGCCTCAGAACAAGGGGCTAGCTCTGTCTGTCTGTCTCGCTCTTGCAGTAGTAATATTGTTTTGATCGTCACCAAATTTACTTTAATTTATTATGTCACAAAAATGGTATGGCTGAATTCCTGCGTCATTTTCTGAACCGCGTTTTTTACAGTATATTGCACATTTGTATTGCCAATATAGTGGAAATACATGGTAAAAGTGCGTCATCCTACATGTATGCAATGCGTTGCCAATTTTTACGATGAAACATCTTTTAATCCATTAGCAATATACATGCAATATAGTGGCATTTGTAAAAAAAATGAAAAATTGACCGTTTGTGTAATACATTGCCAATATTGTACATAATTGTACAGGTTAAAATAATAAATTTTTTTGCAGAGAAACGCCGATGATAAAAATTAATCAATCGCCTAACTGGAACATTCGATTACCTTCCGTCACGGAAATACATTATACGTATCATTTGGTACACTCGTTACTAAAATACAAACAGGATTTTTTTCCCACCAAAATGCGCATCAAAACACAGTCGATGAATCTTTGTAAGAGGATGTAAAAATCCGTGCAGGAAATACATAAACAAATAAAAAATACAGCCGATAAAACGCCAGACGGACCAGGCATCGTCGATGAACTTGGTAACCTTCTTCGTACCATACCAGGCCAACAAGCACACCGCGAAGCTCAATCAGTGATCCTCCGGTTCCTGCAAAAAAGGGGACGGACAAAAATACCGCGAAGAAGAATCGACCTCAATAGAACTAAAACAGCCGGATACCCGAGATCTCGCGAGGCTTCGATACTCGTCGAAGGCCGAGCGACGAAAACTCGCGCTCTCGAGCAATACGAGGGATCGAAATACCCAAACCGAACGTTTCAAAGGTACAACCTTAAAAATCGCATGGAACGCTTTCCCCGAGAATCGATCCACCACCGCCGTGATCCTCGGATCCCTGGACCGGTCGGAAAAAAAAAGCACTCGAAAACGCCAGCGGTCGCGAGTGGAATGCGTCTACGACCGCGCGTGCGAGCCCTTCGAGCCGCGAGTGCGCGAGCAGACCTTTCGTCGGCCCAGCGAGGAGAGAGGGGTGCGCGTCCCCGGCGTCTATTTTTCGCCGGCTCGTCGCTCCGCTCGGGGGCGAAATAGACTTCGCGCGCGCTCTCCTTTGATGTTCGTCGGCGCGCGGGGATGCCTATACATCGCAAGCGTCCCTCAGTGCGGCGCGATCGACCGATCGGCGAGGGAGGGGGGCTCCCGCGAGCTCTTCGGGAGCGCCCGTCGCTGGGTGGGCTTGTGTCCGCGCGTCTGGGGTCGCGAGACTCGCGTTTTTGATTTGTGGGCGCACGTAGGCAGGGGATTTCACGGGGATCTCTGGTTGGGAGTTGCACTGGCGTTTTTTGAGATACACCGGTGGACAGTGCTTTCGGGAAGACTTGTGCGGCGATTCGGGAATGAGTGTAATGATTTCTAGGGTGCGGTGTGGTTTTTGGGTTCTCGGACGTTTTTAATGGATGCTCTGCGTGGACAAGAATTTCTGATTTTTCCCTGATTGTCTTTTGGTCACGACCTCTTTCTGGGAGTGCCGTAGTTTTTTTGTGCCCTCTGGGATGGAGAAAACGGAAAAAAATTATGTACTTGTTCTGTTCAAGTTTCGTGGTTTGGGCCTTTTTTTATGATTTTGCGAATTTTTTACCAAGAATGAAGGTGGGAAAAATTACTGGGGCCGTTTTTTCGAGCGTTTTGTTGAAGGAGATAGTTTTGACTATTCCTATTATTGGCGTCAAATATATCGAAAAACTGGAAAAACGAAAAAAAATTTGCTTACACATGGTGATTTTGTTGGGTAATTTTTGTATGCACGAGAAAGTGTAAGAGCTAAATGTACAAACTAGATTCGTCGATTTAGTTTTCGTCATCTCTTTGATGATAATGATATTTCATTGGGTCGAATGACATGGATCATAAAAAATTTTATGTGGTTTTCAAGGTGCAGTAAACATGATTTTAGTGAAGTATCTAAGAATCAAACTCACCATGAGAACAAAATAAATATAGACATCATAATTTTAATTTTTATAATAATATCATAAATATGTTTAGTGTATTCGTTAGAAAGTGTGTTGTTCGTTACAAAACTACATTAAAATCTTAAAACCACCTCAAGAAAGAATAAATAAGAGAGGGTTGAGCCAGTTGATAAAAAAGTATGTGCATTTTGAATGTCAGAACGCATTTGACGATTCGATAAATTGGGCCATAAATCACCCGAGTGCTCGTGCATATGTATATAATGTCAGTTAACAGTTGCAGTGTAGCGTACTCCTTGATCTCATTTGTTCATTTTTTAAACGTCTGATATAGCAATTAATATTAACAATGTACTAAAATTTTATCGGTCAATCAAAGGCTTATGACATTCACGAAAGTTACGGCGGATCACCTCAAGAATCCAAAAAATCTCAGCATCAATCAAATATACTCTCTTAAACTGATCAATCAGTCAAATTTAGGTGATTGTCAGTAAAAATTCGGTCACTGCTGAATCAGAGGAACTGCAGACGTTGCTTATACTTGCCACCAACGTTGGATCTTGAATGTTTTTCATTGATCATTTATTAATTAGAAATCAATGACTGCAGATCAGTGAAGAAAATTCAAGATCTAACGTTGGTGCAGGTGAGTGTCGGCAACGTCCAAAGGTTCACTGACAATCAGTGGAATTTCACCGATCCAGTTCAAGAGAGTACGTATCGAAATACACACGCGTTGGAAAAAAAAAAAAAAACAAGCAAACCGAAATCACCCGACTTGTTGAACCCGTCGCTCAATCTTCTCCCATCTATGCGCCAACACCGTTAAGTAGACATCTCACGAGCTCTTCCAGCCATCATCCTCCTCCCCGTAGAAAAACAAAACGAGGACTCTTCCTCACCTCCCTCGAAAAAAATCCCGACCCGGAAACCCAAGCTCGAAAACCGGAACGAAAAATAAACGTCCAACGCTAAACGGCCGCGTCGATGCGTAATCTGCTGACGACCTCGAGAGATCATCTCCCGTCGCGCCAATTACGAGAAACACCTCGGCCACAAAGGCCTCCTTTCATCGCTTTTGCCTCCCCCCCCAACTTTGACTCGAAAGTACGAGGGAGCGAAAAAAGCGAGTGCGTACACCGAAGAAAAAAGAAAAAAGAAAGACGCGTGTGTCATGTAGCCGAGAAAAAAAAAATCGGGATAAAAAGTCGAGAAAAATAGAGGACAAGAGTTGGAGGAGGAGGAGGCTCTATTTCCGTAGGCCTTTTGACGACGGTACGGCACAAAGCGCGCGTCATGCGATATCGCCCGGAAAATGGTCTATTTTTACACATTTTCACACATGTGCCGTACGACTGCGAATACAATAATACAATGGACCCCCAAAGACTTTCATCCGGCGTGTTTTTGTTCGGTGCGGAGGAGGGCGCGGGGCGCGCTCGTTCGTTTTGCGGGCACTTCAAAGGCCGCGGACTTTTCGGCCCGACACGCTGCTTTTCCGCTCACCTCTTTGATACACGCGCGTATTTTTGCGGCCACCGCTCTTTACGGGGTTGTCTTTTCACAGAGGCGCTGCTTACATGTGTGTGCGTGTGTGCGACGTAAATAGATGATTAATTGCATACGCCTTTTTATTCCTGGATTATTTTATTTGTCGAGTATTTTAGTTATGGATCTGTTTATCTATTGTTCAACAGATATGTTTAAGGACGTTCCTTACAGTTAGTGGGGGGACTGGGGGGGAATCATTTCAGGGGCAAGGGGAAACATGCAGCGATTAAGAATCGGCAAAGCTGCACAAAATCGATGTAGATATACCCACAGTTCTACATGTAGTACATGTACCTAAACTATATACATACATTGTTTCATACGTACACGAATACATTTCCCTTTGCGGAAAGCGATTTCGAGACTTATGGCCATCTGGCGAGTGAAGCCGGAAGTTCGAGTCACCTCACGACGTTGTCGTATCGTTTTTTCCAACAGTTTTTCAATTTTTTTTTGAAGAAAAAATCAGATGATCGTCGCGTTACTTGTTATACATTAAATTAATAACATTACCTGTGACATATACAAAAATTGGCGAAATTCATCAGGCCAATTTTCTTAAAACCGAGTTTCTATCGGTTTTTCCATAAGCGACCGAGTTAAAATGACTGAACTTTGATATTCAATATCTCGAAAACGAAACAGATGAATCTCTTTAAATTTTAAAAGGATTATTGTAACAACAATGAAAACGTTTGGTCGAAATTTAAAAAAAATTCATTATGGTGTTTTATCTCTACCGAACGTCCTTAATTTCATAATTTTTTTTTTGGCGGAATTTGAAATTTACGAATTTTGTAAATCGAAGGTAATGTTATAAGCTGGAAAAAAATGTAATGAGGCTACACAGCACGTCATAACTTATCGATCCGCATAGTCATTGCCTGGGGACAAAATTTGAATCTGCATTAAAAGCTTAATCATAACAATACAGTTTTATTTATAGAGATGGCTCAGTATTTGAGAAATTTAAATGGATTCTTATTAGTGCTTTTAACATTAAAATTAACATATAATTGTTTTAAAAAAAATATTCTGCTGACATTTATATCACCATACTTTGTTGCTATGCAAATTTTAATTTGGAATAAATACTTGTTTGTCTACCTTGACCAAAAATTATGTGTGCATATGTGTGTGTGTGTGGGGGGGGGTGTGTGTTTTTGTGTGTGTATATATGTTAATGTAAGTGTGTATGTGTCGTAATGAAGGTGGCTCATCACCCCTATATAGCGCATATTTTGAATATTTTACCATGAATGTTTAATGCAAGTTATGAGAAGTGTCATTTAACCCGAAAATAATGTAGCTACTGCTAATTGTCATGCGATTTTTTTCATAAAATATTGTTGTTAAATTTTTCAGGTACCGATGCTTGAAAAAAAATTCCATAAATCACTTTAATCTTTTTTAATTTACATCTGATTTTCAATTTTTTGGGCTCATTCTCTTACTTAAACGAATCCATTGGGAGTCATCTCGGAAAAAATTACAAAAACTTACTTAAGTTTACCAGAAAACACGATTGTTCACTTATTTTTCGTATTTATACATGAACAACTGAATTTTCTGGGAAACCTATCCAATTTTTTGCAATTTTTTCCTTGATGACTCCCAATAAATTCGTTTAAGGAAGAAAATGAGCCTGAAAAATTGAAAATCAGAAGTTAATTGGAAATGATTTAAGTAATTTATGGTATTTTTTTTTCAAGCTTTGGTATCTGAAAAATTTAACAACAAAATTTTATGAAAAATATCGCATGATATTTAACACTAGCTATATTATTATCAGGTTAAGTGATACTTCTCATAACTTTAAATAAACATTCATAATAAAATATTCAGAACATGTGCTACATATATATGCGTGATTAGCCACCTTAAACTAATATTTACCCATATAACCTCAGAAAATTGGGAATTAGGTGATTTGCATTTTTTGGCAAATACATAGTTTCAAATGATTCCTTATTCAATAATTAAATGTTGTATTACATTTAAATACAGGATTAATTTTTAAAACAAAAAAATTGAATTTCCTTTTTTAAAAAAGCAAAAATAGTTTCAGAGTTCATCACGCCAGTTTTTACTTTTTTGGGTTTGAAATGTACTTTCTAAGCCAAGTATGTTCTATATTGTGCATTCATTGGTATCTTCACGCCTTTAGAATGAAGTTTGATAAATAAACAAAAATAAATTTCTGATAAGATTCTGCCTTAAAATAATTGTTTTTTTTGCCTTCCAATCTCAAAATAGCACTTTCGCCGCTTGATTTTAGGTTCTCAGGCAAAAGAATAGTATACGTGACTCGTTCGAAAAGGCTTCTTTACGAACCTCGTAACGGCCCTCGCCTTCGGTTCGTGCCGTAAACCTCTCGGTTTGTAAATACAAGCCTTTGCAAACTCGTCCGTAATCTACTATTTCCTACCTAGGACAGAAAGTGCGGCAGAGCCTTTCTGCCCTCGGGACGCATTTTCGGCCCTCCTAACCTCCGAAAATTTCTATCTGCCCTAGGGCCGAAAGTGATTAGCGGGCCGAAAATGCGCCCACGGGCAG
>JAPYYV010012638.1:0-10211 GCA_030522625.1 Copidosoma aretas | reverse complement strand
TACTTTCTTCAAAAATAATTTTTTGTTTATTTTCAAGATGTACAGCCAAATTTACAACCGTATGACTTCTACCGCAAATCGGAAATTCTTGCGGTCTCCAAGCTGCTTCCATTGGACTTATATATCTAGCATCAACATAACTTGAAATTTCATCAAATATCTTGGTTTCTTGGTCTTTCAACTTTTATATTTTAATGAATGCTCTATCACTACCTTTATGAATATAATCATAAATATATTTTATACTTTGTATGGATGCACAGTATTCAACATTTAAATGACATTTGTACTTCATTAATAAAAATTTATTATATGGGACAACTATTGAATTATCAACTAAAATTTTATCTTTTGTCCAAATTTTGTAAATATTATTTTCAGAAATATTATTTCTTCTTCTATATTGTAGATAATCGTTTGTTTGGAATGTTGTCATGTTTGTAAAATCTTTTGGAAAATTTTTAATGCATCTCTGATTACGTAGACAAGGACTTTTTTCTGTATGAGGACCATGAAGCATGTGTTTAATAACTAATTTTGTAAGTTTTGTATTCCCCGATGGAATTTCAGCAGAAATAAATAAATAACTGTATAAATTTTTTCAGGTGTAATAAGTTTACTATCAGGATGTAAAGTTATTAGAATATGTGCATGAGGTAGACCTTGTTTTTGAAATTCAATAGTATAAACACGTGCTAATACTTTACCAAAAATATAATTTTTAGTGATGTCATCCAAAATTAATGATAATTTTAAATGAAATAATCAAACTGTTATATTTGGAATATCGTTTGGTGTGGTATTCTTAGGAAATTCAGACAAAACTAACTTTAATTCTTTCCATTTAGGATTACATGTCACTGTTACGAATAAATCTGGGCTACCACATTTTCTTATTATAGACATTGCGTCTTGCTAATGTTTCTGCATATATCTTGGACTTCCGATGTATGTTAATGGTAGTATATAAATATTCCCAATTTTGTCTTTGCTCTCAAAATTTTTAGAAACATTATATGCACTATTAACTATTGCGTCTAATAACCCTTGATAACATTGAACCCTTAAATTTTTTTGATTATACCTCTGATAATTTAAACGATTATATTCAATCATTATATGGGAATGTATAAAAAATGGCGTCCAACTATCGTGTGTATATATATATATATATATATATATATATATATATATATATATATGGGGAATTCCACGTGAACGGGGAAAAAAAACTTCTCTCCAAACTTTGAGAATCAATAGTACTCTATTAGAGAACAATATTGGAATTTTTTCAGATTTTTTGGCCAACACTTTGAAATTTTTTTTGACCGCAAACTTCTTGATTCCGGAGACAAATCAATGCGGATTAAAAAAAGAAGTAGAAAAAATACAAATTGTTAGCATTCAGAATATAATAAAAATATTAAAAACAATTTTTATGTTAGTTTAACCCCTTGTTTACAAGTTCTAAGTTTTAAAATCGATTTTTCAAAAAGTATGACGTTTTTTTTTTTTTTTTATTCAAGCTGATTACATGCAATATCGAATAATTTTTAGTTCATAATGGGCGAAGGTAAAATGTTGGCACTAGATGGTGCTAAATGTTGAAGAACACAGTTTCTACGTTATATCTTGTTCCACATGACGAAAAAATATGTGTAAAAAGTTTTTTTTATATAAAATAAGGCGTGTAATACGATCTCAATGTCAAATTTGGTACATTTAAAATGGTGAAAGCAAAATGGCAGCCAACACTTAAAAAATTTTTGAATTTTGCAAATTAAAGAATATGACGATACTCTACGTAAAATTTTGAATCGAAAATTTTTGTTTTCATTGCAATTTGGGAGTCTAATATACTGTCACATTTTCGTTTAGACATTTTCTAACTTTTGAAAACAAATTTAACGAACTAGAAGTGAACGAAGAAAAAATACCAATGTCCCAAATATTTGGTTATGAAAAATTTTGGAAAAAAAAACAATCAACTAACGATACTGTTAAAATAGAATAATTTTATATTTCTAACTATATCATTTTTCGATATTTCGACGATATTTAAAATCTTTTTATACGTTGTGGTTTTAAATGTACTAAAATCAAATAATTGGTAATGGAAAATAAAAAATGATTGTTAAAAATTTATGTAATTAATTCTGATCAATATATATTAATTAAATATAGAAATTGTAAGTAACAAATAATTTAATTGTTCTTTTTTTCCATACTTCGTAAATCTATGTATGCAATTACGGGGGTTGGCGCGCGGAGCGCGAAGGGGGCGGAGCCCCACTAGTATATATATATAGTTAGATAGAGCTAGAGAAGTTGCGGCGCACTATCGTATTCTGCATGGAAGAGAGAGAGAGAGAGAGACGGACAAGCTGACTGCAGTACGCACTTATGCAGTAGTGCAGTAAAAGCAGTGAACCTATACATATGTACACATACACACACATGTATGTATATAATATATCGTACGGTATTCGCTCCGTCCATATATCACGCCAGTGCAAACGGCAGTCGGCATAGGTGAAGCCGCATGCGCCAGCCTTTTTGTTTGTCTCTCTCTTGCATTGCCTCTAAGAAGGTCCCCATAGTGTCGGGAAAATATCTTGTTACACTTTTTACGGTCTAGCCCCCATTCGCTTAAAGCCTGTAACGCGAGATGAGAAACTTCGTTCCAAAAGATCGGTACCGAAAAAAACGTTGTCGAGTAAAATATTTTTTCAACTTAAAAAACCATTTCAATTCTTTTGAAATTCGATGAAAGATTTTTAGCCGTTATAGCAGAGCATAATTATACGCTATATTCGACACAGGAGTGGGATCCTCTGCAACTCAAAAAAAAGTATAGCTATCTACGTGTATGAGAGAAAAGTTGCTTTAGGAAACGATAGTATATTTTTATTACTAAAGATAAAGGATGCGTTTAAAATTATTCATAGAATGATTGATTGTCATACAATATGTTTATTACTCAATCGTTTTTATAGCATTCATAAAACCATATACAAGTTTCATTTATAAATATGATTAACATGATAAATACAAGCTCATAATTGCGTGCATAAAGTAGTACTTTAAAATAGTTGCTTATTTTACAATTTTTATAACTGTCAAAAAACCCTTAAAATAGTGCGTCAGTCACCTACAATTATACGCATTTATTTTTGCAAATTACATTTAATAAACTGAAACTTTTAAAATTATAATCCATGTGCTTCTACTTGAAGAATTTTTGGAGCAACTTTGTGCATCAAATAATGGCAATCTGATATTCCATAGCTTTTAGTATCAGGATCGTTATCAAAAAACTAGAAATCCCTTAAGATAATATCTATGTTACTTATGTATGTTACCATACATGTTCGTAACTGATTGTTCATGAGTTAATTTACTAAATAATAATTTACTAAATATTAAATTACTAACACTTATTTTTTACTAAATACTAACAAATTTTAATAAATTTTTTCTTTATTTTAAATTTAGAATCAGAATTTGCGTGTTTAAAAACCATTAAAACAGTAAATCACACACTTTAAATTGCACGAACTTATTGCTGTAACATAAAAAAAATGTATTTTCGTCTTCTTATTACATAGTTTATTAATCTATATCATTAAGTTGAACATTAGTAAATAAACGGCTTAATGGGCACCCCTGTCTAACAAATATATGGTCTCTCGTACTTGGATTTTTCTTGAAACCTACCTGACTTTCATTTAGAATCTTCCTTTTTTCTAAACTTGTTCACAGCATGTTTGATAATATGTTCATCAATAATTTGTATACTATATCCAATAGTACTATCTCCCTATAATTTATGCTTTCCCTTCTTCGTCTCCTATCCTTTTTTTTATACTCAGTTATTCTTTAAGCCTCCCACATTAATTTTTTAGAGACCCCTCGATATCTATTCTTAGTATTGGCTGCCCCCTGTATTTTGACTTCTATTGAAACGTGATCTGATTCCGTTTGTATACTCACGCACAGCTTACTTATCATGCTGCTTTGTCCACTTTTTTATTCTAGTACCAGATTAAGCACCAAGCTACCTCCATGCACCACAAATGTTACTTCTCTCTCCAAATCTCTATTCCCTAGTGTCAAGCCTTTTTCATATCATATGTTCAATAATTTATTTCCCTCTCTGTTTGTTACTGTATCCCACAACCTTCTGCTTCTTACTATTTCCTGTTTTGTATCGATTTGCCACTCTCCTATAAGTGCGTCAATCTGTTTGCCTTTTCTGATTCTTTCTTTTGCGATATATTTCAGGTTTTCAATTACTATATCATTATTTGCATTGTAACAGACAATTATTACACACTGTCTTTTATTATTTCTTAAACATCAGGCTTTAATCCATACGCTTAAATTCCATTCTATCAACTCTTTTTTTCCAAATTTTGTCTTTAAATCTACTAACACTCCTTTTTTTGCTCTTCCTCTTTTGTTTTATCCTATAGCTGTAAGTGCTTTCTATTCATATTTTTTTTCCGACTTCCCCCCCCCCCCCCTCCCTCTCCTTTGCCTCCATAATTTTTTCAAGCCATGTTTCTTGAAGAGCAATAATATCAAATTTATACAAGTAATTTTTAGTCGATTCAACCATCTTTATACCCGCTATACTCCATGAAACGATTGTATCCTCCTGATATTGTTCGTTTATTCTTCTATTCACGAAATGTCTGGATTTTTTTATCCTATTTTTGTTCCAGCCTTTCCTTTTTTTCATGCCATTCATACAATATGCCCTGAATTTTCAACTTAATACAACGAACTTGTACCTTACGTCTATTATTTCCCTTATTTCGTGCCACATCTTAAATACAGTTTATGATTTCTTTTTGCTTTCTCGTATAAAGTCATCTTTTAACTATACGTCCATTTTATTGAGTCTTTTTTTAAGTTATACTTCTATAGGCCCGTTATGCAGGGAAATAAATCAATAAGTTAAAGATTCTCTCTCTCTCTCTCTCTCTCTCTCTCTCTCTCTCTCTCTCTAAAATGTATAACGGAAGAGAATTTGGATTCCTGAAAAAAAGTGTGGTTTTCTTATAGTGTGGTTCGTAATTTATTTTTAATTATAATTTTTATTCACTGTTTATCAACTAATTTGTTTTTAAATATTTTCGAAACTTAAAAATTAAAGTTTTACATTACTTTACCGTACGTATAGGCATGGGAAAAGACAGAGCAAGCCATGAACTTTGTTACATTATTGGTTAATACATGCGAGGTTCTATGGATCAATTGTTTGATTTTTATTGCGTCTTACACTTTCAAAAATTTTTAAAGTTAAGCAACATAAGTGGATCGGTTACCGTTCCAGTCTCACCGTTCGTCTTAAGATTCCGCCACATGTATACTCATGTGGTCAATGTATAGTGTATTATGTATACCTTATTTTTAGTGTGTTTGTGTGTATGCATGTAGATACGTGTGTATGTCTTGCGTAAATGGGTGTGAGTGTGTGCCCATGTGTGTGTAATACCCACATGTAAAGACTTATTATTACTTTTATTTAAATACAATAAACAATTACCAAAATATTTTTACATACTCAGCAGATCAATGTAGATGCCCATTATTTATTCACCGGTTTGTTATTATGACTTACCCTCAAACTATTTGATGATATGCGACATCAAAAAGAACAATTCTTATGGGGTTTTTAAGGGAAAAATAAAAATCATTGTGGAGCATCAATAGAGAAGTGTTGGCTGATGTAGAAACATAACCTCAATTTCCAGTGTTGTGGATATATCTATTTCGAACTGATATCGAAAAATTGTAAAAAAAATAATAGCATATTTAGTAAATCATGATAAGTATACAGAAATAATTATTTTGTTTTGTGCGCACATAACCTCGAAATATTCGAAAATACGTAATATCTGTAACAGAAAGCCAGATAGGCTAAAAATAACCATTTTCACAGGTGTCCTAAAGGATAATTAAACGTATAGTCGGACAAATAGGACGGTTTCAGTCGACGTTACGCCATAACTTTTTTTTTCCTAATTTCGTGTATGTCTGGGTAAAAAAATACAAAAAAAATTTCGAAAAAAATTACACACGTTTCAGATATGAATACGAATGCGAATAAATTATTTAAAAATGATTGTACGACAGCACAACCTTTAAAAAACATCATATACGCTGTCTCGACGGGTAAGAAAAATAGGCCGAATATAACAATTTTTACAATGCAATGCAGACATGCAAACGTTATTTAGAAATCATTTTTGAAATTGTTTAGAAGCAACATAACTTGAAAAAGACTAACGTTCTTAAGTTGCTTCAGTTTTGGAATAAATTCATTGTATCTTAGGTATAGTTTTTTTTATTTGTCATGCTATTTACGCACATGACTTCCGTCTCTTATCTGTAACCTTCTCGCTCTTGCCCCTCGGAGCACACACTTGTGCGGTGTGTCACGCGTGACACACCCAAGTTTTTTTCTTCGTACGTACATAAGCTAATTTTTTGAGTTAAGCTACATTCACCGGGACAAGGGTCCAGTCCTTTACTGTATACAACTCTGCACAAGCAATCTACACTATATGCTGCCACTATATATAGTTATAGTGATATAAGGTGTAGAGTGACTGTATAGAGTGGTCCCATCTAGGACTGGACCCTTGTGTTTGTGACATAAATGTTTTAATAATATTTTATTAAAAATATAATAATCATCTATTTTATATGATTGAAAAAACAATTATTAATGAAACTGATTTTGTATTATTCAAAAGATTCGATAAAAGCGGGCAGTCTCTTACTAGCCAGCGTAGCTGTTCGTCGTGCTGTCGCTATACTCTGTACTTCTTTTATCTACATATTATATCCTTCGTAAATGTTTATTTATTGAATAGTAAAACATTCATTGAAACTACACCCAATCTTATAATATCCTCATTCCAACGATAATTGCACCACCTTAGATTCATCGATGTAAGTTATTTAAAATATCGTTGTATAACGGCTATATCTGCATTCATATATTCTCTGCCGAAGAAGTAAAACTTCATAGTTGGTTCCCAGCACCCACTGACTCGTTTTTTTTATATCTGATTATAATCGTTTTATTATGTATTAAATACGTTTTTACAATCAATCATCTCTTCGCCCTATCGCTCTAAGTTTAATTTTTTCTTTAACTCTTAATCTGCACCATAAAATCCCTTTTGTTTTATTTTTCATGCCTTTCTGTTCTGTACGAATACCCTTTATAAATACATTATTTCTTTTTTTTTGCCTTTCCAGCATCTTATATTTTGACTAGTTCTCTCTTTAAGCCGTCGGCTCTTTTTTTCACCCGCTTTTCGTTTGCGTTGATACGCTCTAAGTTTATTCATCATCTTTATTGATCCCTCTGTTAACGTGTGACTACGGCGGAAAGGTCGTTGCCGTCATAAATCGTTCTGACCCTTCGTTTTTTTATTTTCTTCTTAACTTATCACTTTATATTCTTTTTTCTCTCTTTTTCTAATTGACAACTTTCTTTTTTAAAGTTCTATATCCATTCTTAGTTTATTCGTCGTATCTATTTTTTTTTCTTTGCAATATTAACCTCGTATTTATCCCTGTAAACATTCCTGCCTTTAACTAGCTTTGACAAGTCCCCTCCTTATTTCTCGTAGCTTTGCGCTCAGAGAGTTTCTTACCCCTACTTTCTTGTGTAAGATAGTTTTAAAGTTGCAAATTCTTCATTATAACGCCTTTTTCGCCCTTTTTCTAGTCTGCATGCATCATCACTTTCACCTTGTTGTTTTCCGTTCATTGACTCGTCGTTACCCTCTGGATTTTGTGTATGTCGCTCGGCTGATGTCATTTATTCTGTACTTCACAGCCCGAGCTGTCACATTTTTTGCTGGTGTCCTCTGTGGCTAGCGTTAACGCCGGTTTATCTCTGCACAGGCCGCACATGTGCTCATCTTCCACGTCCCGTGTTGAAATTTATGCCTTGTCCATAGTCTCGCTCACAGTAGTTTTTGTCCTCTCGTCTCCATTGAAGCTCATTTCCGGCCGTCCTGCTGATATTACTTTCATCGATGCTTGTTGCATGGTACTCCTGCCTCCCTTGCCGCTCGTCTGTCTGCCTTTCTTGGTGATGTTGTTCACTTCCACTTTTTTAGACCCTGCTCTTAAACTTATTTTTCTTTTCCTCTTTGCCTTTTCCGCCGGATGAATTGCATGGTACTTGTCTTCAGACTTTGACGGAGCCTCCCCTCTGTACCCTCTGCCTGCCTCTACCTCCTCACCGTTCCCTGTTATTGGCGGGAAGAGTTCTCTTGATACTCATTTGCTTCCTTTCAGGTTCTTTTCTTATCTATCTACCTGCATGAATCGATTATTTTATTTTCTACTTTCTTAGTGCTACCTCTCTTTTTGTTTGTATTCATATCGTCAGTGCATTATTTCTTGCTCTTATCTGGAACCAACTCTTTGCCCTTCTCTTGTTCGTTGCCCACCATAATTCTTTGCCTCGTGCTAACCTCTCATGTAGCGTCCGTTTGATTTCTTTTATTTCTTCTGAATGAGTGCACCTCTACTTAGAGTATCACTTCCTGGTTTTCTTATTATGTTCCATTCACTAATAATTAACACTTTTTCGTTATCAAGTGTTTTTCAATGGCTTGAGTTCACTTTATTGTTGACCCGTTGTACCTCACGCCCGACCGCTAAAGCACTCACTTTCGATCTTTTTCAAGAAAACTATGTTATTTACCCATACAATACTTTACCCATAGAGAATCAAGAAATTGAATCATAGCCGTGAAACCGGAAAAATTCATCTATATTGACTGCATATAGGTGAGTTCTTTTCTAATAATTCACAGGTATATTCTATTTTCTAATACAATTTTAAGGGTTCGTCTACTTGAAACCCTATGCTAAACTTGATAATTAACAGATCGTTAAAAAAATCTTTTTTTTTTCGTTTTTGTTGTGTATATCTTTGTTTCCCAGCATTTTACGTATATCACATATGTCTTTTTTCGCTTTTATCGATTTTTCAAAATCGTTTTTCTTTAATTGTTGATTTTCAACTTTCCAACATTGTCATGCGGTATTATCATTTTTTAAATCTTTAAGGTCATAAAATTTCTCAAAAAGAAACTAATTATGATTGAAAAAAAAGAAATGGATGTGAGTATGCTTGTGTGCATACATGTGCATTATTAGTAATATTCTAATCTTCTTTAAACCGATTTAAATTCGTATTTCATTAATGTTTATATGTTTATGACCGCGGAAAACATTTTGATTTGAGTTAACTTGATCGTTGACACATCTGTTTGTTTTTTAATATGCGCAACGAATTCACTTCATTTTGGAATCCCTATTTCTAAACAGGAGTGAATACTATTTGTTAACAAATAATTTACGAAAAGATATAAAAAGTATGCAAGATTTTGGAATACAAATGCAATAATGGAATTAGTATCTCTTATAAAAAAATCTATTTGGATTTCAGATAATTTATCAAAAAATATTGGATACATTTTTTTTTCTCGTCAATAAGAAAAGACGAAGATAAAGCGCAGAATAGTTTAAGAACGGAGGCTGACAACGTCAGAAATACATAAAATTCATATATGATTTTATGTTTTTTTGACGTCAGCATACCCTATACCTAAACTTTTAGGTGCTTTTATACATGATAGTCATTCTAATGCTTGCTTGAGAATATCTAATTTTTATAGGATGATTTGAATGGGTATGCAAGCAATTGATGTATGTTATATCACATACGCTGTTTTATCTAGTTAAAAGCACTATGGGCCTCTTTCATCACTAAATGCCCGTATTTTTCTGATAATAAACCTTGGAAAATTAATGATTTTTATCAATGAAAAAAATTATTAATTAATATTTATCATCAGAAGAATACGGGCATTTAGTGTCGAGAGAGGCCCATAGTGACTCTTTCTAGATAAAACCGCATATGTGATATAACATATATATTTATATATATATATACAGGGTGATATGTTATGGTGGCATTTCCGGAAAATGGCGTGTAGAGTGGATTTTTCTGAATCGAACCCCGTTGGAATTAATTTTTTAGGGCTAAAAGCTTTTTAATGGAAGGAGATTGAAATTACGTTCCAACTTACGGGGACTTGGGGGGACTTTCGGGGGACTTCCGGGGGATTAGTGGAGGACTATCGGGGTACGTTCGGGGGACTTAC
>JAPYYV010012637.1:0-11768 GCA_030522625.1 Copidosoma aretas | reverse complement strand
GCCATGTGGCCCTTGCCCGTATTCTGGATGACTGATCCAATATGGCGGTCGGATGCCTGAGAAAAATCGAGTGTCCATTAAAAAAAGGTTGTAAGAGTGCAAATTCGCAACAGGTAGGGTCGTTTTTTAGCTTAAACTGTAGCTCTTAGACGCTCCTAGGGAGTTGGTATGGTAGGTTGTCAAAGTGCAACATGGCGGATCCAATATGGCCGCTAGATATCCAATATGGGGCCCACATTATTAAAATTTTACCGCTTGAACCAAATTCGGTATATGAGGGTTTTGTGGGTCGCTGATCACGGATTCAAGGCCAGATTTGCCGAATTCGAAAATGGCGGATCCAAGATGGCGGACGAAATTTTCTAAAATAGGCTGATTTGCACCAAATTTGGTACAGGGAGGTTTTTGAGGTCGCTAATTACGTATCTAAAGTTGCATATGCAAAATTCAAGATGGCGGATCTAATATGGTGGATTTTTTTTTCAATCACTATAATTTTACCTCGATACGTGGGTTTTTGGTGTTGATGAGTGCGAATCTCAGTTTACATTTTTATAATTCAAGATAGTCGACCTTATAAAGTGAATTGTTCCACTTGTGGTAGTATGTTCAAACAGTGAACCTTAATAATCTTTTCTGTTGAATTTGTGAGTGAGTTTAAGTCTTTTAATTGAAGTACTGCATTACAAACGAAAAGAATTTGTAATAACACCAAGATCAATAAACACTAAGAATCTTACTTGGAATTATTTAAAAATTAATTTTACAGTTAAAGTGTGACCAGAATACTATTTGCTTAATTACTTACTATTTTCAATATCTGAAGGCACTATTTTTCAATCAACCATATTGACTGTAAATAATCTAATAATAGACTCTTTATCATAAGCCCCAAATAACAAATCAGAGTTTTTGAGGTCGCCGATTACGAATCTGAAGTCACAATTGCAAAATTCAAGATGGCGGACCAAATCTGATAAAAACCTAATAAACCAATCCACTTTATAAGGTCGACTATCTTGAATTATAAAAATGTAAACTGAGATTCGCACTCATCGACCCCAAAAACCCACGTATCGAGGTAAAATTATAGTGTTTGAAAAAAAAATCCACCATATTAGATCCGCCATCTTGAATTTTGCACATACAATTTTAGATACGTAATCAGCGACCTCAAAAACCTCCCTGTACCAAATTTGGTGCAAATCAGCCTATTTTAGAAAATTTCGTCCGCCATCTTGGATCAGCCATTTTCGAATTTGGCAAATCTGGCCTTGAATCCGTGATCAGCGACCCACAAAACCCTCACATACCGAATTTGGTCCAAGCGGTCAAATTCCAATAATTTGGACCCCATATTGGATATCTAACGGCCATATTGGATCCGCCATTTTCGAATTTGGCAAATCTGACCTTTAATTCGTGATCAGCGACCCATAAAACCCTTATATACCCATTTTGGTGCGAGCGGTCAAAGTTTAATAATGTGGGCCCCATATTGGATATCTAGCGGCCATATTGGATCCGCCATGTTGCACTTTGACAACCTACCATACCCCTACCTGTTGCGAATTTTCACTCTTACAACCTTTTTTTAATGGACACTCGATTTTTCTCAGGCATCCGACCGCCATATTGGATCAGTCATCCAGAATTCGGGCAAGGGCCACATGGTATCATAAAGTTCATAAAAAAACCAAAATTGTAAGTCCAAAACCACCTTTGTAGGTGCTCCCAAATTTTGGCCGTAGCACTGATCCGGTTGACGCTTTTTGACCCATATATATATGTATTTTTAAGGGTTTTTTCGTTGGGTAGTATTATTGACTATGACAATTTTAAATATCTCTTTTAAATACAGATTGTATATTCTCTTCATTAGGTTTACAGTTAGATTTTATTTACATTTATATTGTTTCATGCTTTATCAACAACAAAAGTCAAAAGTTTGTTTAAAATTACAATAAACTTTAAGTTCATAGGCTGAGAAACTGCAGTTTCCGTGGTCAGGGAATGTGTATTGAATGCGTAAGAGTGTATATGTGCTGCTGTATTTGGATTATTGCGCGCAGCTCGCTCCCGAATAGTTGCGACGTCGGGCAGTTGCCTATGGCTCTTCTTACGAGACGCCACATTTGGAGCAGCGTCTGATTGATTACATGGTTTAATAGTATGTCGCTATACATCTTGTTAATTTTTAATGGCCTTCTTATTTTGCTAATCGTGAGAAAAGATGTGTTTCTCAAGTCTAGATGTACTAAGTGTTTTTCAAGTCAATATAAGTACTAATAGTCAAGTGCCAGAAAACGGATATAAAAGTGCAAAAGAGACATAAACTTGTTAGAAAAGTATAAATTCACTTATTATAATTTACAGTGCTTAGTTGAGTTGTGGTTAATCATTTTCCCAATGTGATCTACCTTTTATCTGGTAAATATAAGATTTTATAGTCTACTTAGGCGAAATAACACTTGAACGAAGTACTTCGAGTCAGATAAAGGAGGCAATAGCGAGAGCCATTAGTGCCGTTGTATCAAGGCAAATGAAGAGTGGAGCAGCCATCTTAGCAGGAACGAAGAGTGATGTAGATATACGTATAAGAGACATAAGTGCCCATAGTTAAATAAATAGTAAAGGTTGCGACAGAAGAAGCCTCTGGTAGTCACCATGGTGTGTCAACAAGAACGACACAGGAACTAAAGCAACCATAGTTATTGATAAAGCACACTAGAGTTCGCAAGTATGATCATATTAGTACAGGACGCTGCTTCATAGATAAGTATTCGATAGACGCGCTTGGCTCACGCAAGGCTATTGGATGGACGCACATGGCTGGCATAAAGCCATTAGATGGACGAATATGGCTTGCATACAGCCGATAGATAGACATAAGCAGAGCTAGGCAAACAGATTATTTTCAAATACCTCCGTATTTGAGAATACATGTATTTGAAAATACGGAAAGACAAAAGTATTTGAAACTTTTGCATTTTTACATATTTGTATTTTTAAATACGAGTATTTCAAAATACAAAGGGATAAGAGTATTTGAAAATATCTTTGTATTTTTAAATACATGTATTTTCAAATACTTTTACTTATAAATACTAAGTCAAATGCGTGTGTTATTGGATCTTATTTATTGTTATTATCCGACCAATTCATAACTTGATGGATCTAAGCTTACTTTAATTCACCTAAAGTGCGCACCATCGCTTGCGTTGCAAGCATCAGCAGCAACGCGAGTGTGGCGCTGGCATAGCAATATTATTATAGACTAACCAAACTTGCATTTCATCTGCATTATAGCTGACTGTAGCTGAGTAGTACGGGTAAAAAAAAATAGAAGAATCATCATGGAAATGGATTCTGGTATGCTGACCTCGTTTTTGAGAGAGATCACTTATTTAAAAACGAACATTTAGCCCAAAGCAAAGCGATGCATTCTAAAAAAATCAAAATGATAATTGCAAATACGAAGGAGTTAAATTTGATCCGCCGTATATATTCCATCGTAGAATGCACATATTACCATATGGGTGATTCTCCCGTAACTGGCCTGGATGACGTCCGAGGCTCGTATACAAATAAAATTGAATGATGAAAGAGTAGTATTATACGTAAATTGTTGCAAGGTTTCATTTACATATAGTCTTAATCCGATTCATTATTTCCTTTAGGACAAAAATCGCGAAATAAGGGCCAAAATTTCAGGTCCGACCTCTGGCCCAAACTCAATTTTGTTCACAAACGCACATCTCACTGAAAATTAGAGCTATTTTTCCAAATTTTGACATTTATATTGTAAACTATAGGCATTAGAAATCATATTGATACCACATTTACATCAACTATCAATCGGTACGAACGAGTTTTCACTGGAAATATCTTATCCCACGATTTGCACTAAAGCTGTAGTTTGAACACAAATCGCTTAAAAAACCCGCTATTTATTCATGGAGTGACACTTAATGGTTATCATTTCAAGTACAGACATAGAATAAAAAAATTAACGTGTCAATAGTTTTGGATGTTTTGATCCCTTGCAAAGCCAAGCGTTTAATTTTTGGTCATTTGCATGCACAAAAATTTCAGTCAGCTCCGACGCCCCTTCCCCTCGAAAATCACTACTAGGTGTACTTTTTCAGATGTGTTACCTACAGTTCCTTATGCTATTTGATGGTGACAGATACTTTGTTAAAGAAAAAGTAAATGTCTGTACGTTTCGTCTGTACGAGCTGTACGAGCACTCCAAAGCTCGAAATGTTAGTTCCGACCATGTCAGTTCCACCCCCCCTCCCCCTACCCACGAAGGTCATAGTCTGTTGTTATTTTAATGTGAGGCAACGGATCGATACCAAAATTTGTTTGCAGTATTGGTGGGCAAAAATATTAGACACATGCTTAGTCGTTTGGACAAATTGGCCCTTTTTTGCGATATATATCGATATATAGTAGTGCCATCTTCAATGCGAGTAGCAAAGTAATAATGCATGTTACTTAAATGTAAGCTAAAGTAGAGCCTAGACGATTTTAAAAAAGTTTGTCAAGTATCACGCACCAGTCAAAAGTTACAGTGGTTTTAAGCAAAATGATGAATTTTCCTTAAGTATCCACAAAATTTAATTTTTAGCTATGTTTGATGCTCTCTTTAAAATCGTTGTATCTTTTGATTAAAGGCACGAAATAAAACAAATTTTTTCTATTGATAGGGCTAGTTTCTAGTTTTCGTTTAAACCAGGTTATAGTTCTCCAACTGTAGAAACAGATTGTCCATACGCTCTGGAAGAAGACATGTTTTTTAAAAAACTAACTCAAATTCACTAAAATAAATCGTATAACTTTTAACGAATAAACCGAGAAATAAAATCTGTAGTGAATTCACTTTGGGTATTTCTTACAGATGTTATTAACAATGGAAATATTGCAAGAAAAATTTGTAACACCAACTCTTTTTTCAACAATATTTGAAGCTTATCTGAGTATATTACGGGATAACCACCGATATCTATAAAAGCGGATTCAGAGCCAGATAAAAGTATTTTAGAAAAATTAAATATTGTTAATTTATGTAGTTGGACGGAACTGAATCTCGATGTTCTAGAAAAATATTTATTTGAAAATGCTAATAACTTATAAAACAAAAAACAAATCTAAGTTTATTTGTTACTATAGAACACATACATAGTTAGTTGTAGAAATAGTTCTAGTAGTAAATAATTTATTTAATTTAATTTAAATTTAATTAGTTTTTGCTAATAACACTGACTTAAATATGCTATGGTTGATTTGTGCACTCGACAATGGAACGAATTAGGCGTTACTCCCATTTCGATAGGAACACTCATACTCCTCGTCACAATAAAGGCAAGATGGAATAGTTAAATCTCTTAGAGCTATAGACTTTAATATCTTTAAAAGTATGACGAGCTGGTTTTTTCAGAAACTTGACGTCACAATCTCAGTAAGTCTGATAATAACAGTAAATACAATCCAATTCAATTCGTAGCATATTTAACGTTGTATTTGAAAATAATGTTGCATTTTCAAATACTCGTATTTTTAAATGCTCGTACTTGAAAAAACAAGTATTTCACAATATAAATATTTGAAAACCCAAAAGTATTTTTAAACACTTTCATCTTTTCGTTATTTCAAATACGAATTTTTGAAAATACAAGTATTTGAAAATACAAAATTATTTGTAAATACTTCTATCCCTTTGTATTTTTAAATACTACGTATGCCCAGCTCTGGACATAAGTTCAGCTAAATAGATAGATTAAGTGCTGTTTTGACTTAGAATAGTTAGTATGAACACAACGTCCATGCAATAGTGGATAGCTCAACATTAGTAGAAGAAAATTAATTTGGTCTGAAAGGTAAACACTTTGTCAAAGTCGGATGTATCTATCACTCGTCGATAGTTGAAGAATTAGTGAAAGAAGACATATTTTAGAGACTCGAATTAAATTATATATAATAAGGATAGGCTGGTGAGCAAATAAGTATATAAATTTGATCTAACCTGTTCAATGAAAAAATTTTTCATTTTTACATTTTTTATTTCATAAAACTATAGAAATATTAGTTGTATATTTTCAATCGAATGGTAATTCAAATTATTAATAAGGTCACTAATAACTTATCCTAGGCTCTAGTTCCGAATGCTAATTTTTAAATTTACTGAATTAAGTAATTACTTAAATTTTAAATAACTAAATTATAAAAAGTCTTGATATTTCAAGCCTAATTGCACAATTTACATTAATACTTTTAGATTTACTTAGTTAAAGCGATTTCTAGCGTTAAATATGTTAAATATATTTCAAGCTACATCCGAATTCAGTAAATGGTAGATCTAATTCTAACTTTTATATAGTGCATTACTAGCATGAAGTGTACATTGTAAGTTATCTGGTTGTGATTGAAATGCAGCGTCTTTTGACCACTAAAATTTATCGGCTTGAATTTTTATTGTTGAAAAAGGAAATAAATAGTCCTGATAATAATCTTAATAGTCTTTCCTAGAGATTTATTAGGGTTTTAACAGAAAAAAAACAAAAAAATGTTTTTGAAAAACTAGAAGTAGTATCGTCAGCACGTAGTAATGGATTAAACTTTATACTTATTCTTCTTGCTTTTCTCATTGGCTTCCATTAAACGTTCAACCTTATTAAATCTTTTGCGAAATTGAGACAATTCTTCTTTTTGTTTTTTTTTTCTTCTTTTTTAGTAGATTTAATTTTAAAAAAGTTAGTTGATCAAAGCTCTCTTTTTAAATAATATATGACACAAATGATTAATCTCTAAAGTTTAACATCAGAAACAGTTAGTTAAAACTAATTAAATAATAATAAAGAACTATGGTAAAGCTCAAATGGCCTCTCATGGTCATATAGGAAGTGCCTTTTCTTATTTAAAAAAAAGGTGAGAGGCTAGGATGACACAAGGTCAAGCTGAGGCTGATCTGGCTTGGTTAAAAAAGCGATATAAAAAGATTCAGCAAAACCAGCAAAATATCTTTAATTTACCTGACGTTGACCCTTCAAAAATCTACTTCTTACATAAAAACGGAAAAAATCTGTGATACTTACTACTTGTTGGTAGGAGAATCGAATGAATTTTTTGAACAGTTAAACGAACTTATTTTAATAAATCGCAATTGAATATAACCAACCCTGGAGTCCTTCCAGCTATCAGCCCTTCTTTGCTCCCTTAAGTGGATCTACCTAGATTTTTGGGTGTTTAAACTCCCACGTGCCTTTCCAGGATCTTTTTTGATCTTTGTTTCATCGACAATCTGATCTTACCCAAGATAAGAAATTTAATTAGTTTTGTTCACATCTAACTGGTGAGGCTGCGAGCGTACTAAAAAGTTTTGCCATGACCAGCAAAAATTACGATGTAGCTTGGCAAGCTTTAGTTAAAAATTATGGCATCAACCATCGGTTAGTAGCGAATCACACTTAGTCAATGCTTTTATACAAAGGTAGGAAAAATGATTAGTTGTGAGAACTGAAAAGAGCTATTAAGTCCTGTTGGCTCACTCCTAACATTGAACAGAAGAACAGGTGAGGGCGATTTCATCATTACCTATATTGTAAGTGAATTGAATGTAACAACGAAAAGAGATTGGCAAAATATTCTTTGGCTTCTGTCTCGATCCACCTTCATTGGCACAAATTTGCACTTTCTTACAAAGTCAGGCTCTTGTCTTGAAGGATATTGATAATAAGGTTTCTCAACCACAAAATCGTGATCATGAAAGCTCCTTACATTCTACTGTAACTGAGTCAATCATTTGCCTTGAATGTAATGAAATTCTCTGCATTACTTGCTGTATCTTCAAGACAGAGGATTGGCAAGCATGCAAAGATTTTATATTTTCCAGGAAAATGTGCCTTAACTGCTTTAGCAATCACTTTATAAAGAATTGTCTCTCTCAGAGTCGCTGCAGAAAATATGGTAAAATGCATCACACTTTATTTTATAACGAGAAAAACGGCAAAAAACCAAAAGCAAAGTCTAGTCATCAGGCTGCGGATACTACTGATGATGAGACCTATGATAAAGAGAGTGAGAGTCTACCTAATAGTTATGTTAATTTAACTAATACCGGACAAAGATGAGGTGTTCTACTATGTACGGCTAGAATCTTCGTAATCTTTCCCAAGGGTCGAAAGATCTGAGTAAGAGCCTTACTTGATCAAGGTTTGCAGTGCACTATTACATCTCGATCACTTTTTATCTTTTGAGCTTGCCTTAGAAAAAAAACAAATACTGTTCTCACGTGTGCAGGCGGTGAGATAATTGCTAAACCTAGAAAGATTGTTTCCTTAAAAATAAGAGTTCGAAATCAATAAAGGCTTACGTTACCATTATGCATTAGTACATCTTGGTTGATCACATGATTGAATGTAAACTTAGTGTAAATCAAGATCTTTAACCATTACCTTCTCGTGGAGTTATTAGAGAATATAGTTACATTTCGCACCCAATTTGTTACCGTGGTTATTTGATATATTGTTTCGCTGGCGAAGTTATAAGGTAGCTTTTACTGCTGATATCAAACAAATGTTCCCGCAAATTTTAATGCACTACGCAGATCAACAATATCGAACCATCCTTTGGCGTAGTAAACCCTCAGAGGAGATCAAATACTTTACGCTGGGCACTGTGACTAATGTTCTAACCCGCTCGCCATATTTAGCTTTTCGGGTAAAAAAACAATTGGATACCGATGATTAAACAAAGTATGTTTCCTCTTCTAGGATTTTTAAAAACGAGATCTACATCGTGAGGACGACTATTTTAGCTATCAGGTTGAAACAATTTCCGTTGATGGAGATTCGGCTAAATGTTCACTACCGTCCAGACCAACGAAAGTTTTGGATCCTTTTGGTTTAATCGCCCTCGTAATCATTACTGCCAAAATCCTAATGCAGTCCTTGTGGAACTTCCAACTTAATTAATATGCACCCCTTTCTTCCTCTCATACGATCCCTTGAAAAAGATGGCTGAAAAATCCGTCCCCGCTCCAACAGTTAGTCGTCTTACGTTAAAATCGATATAGTTCGCAACGTAGCAGGTTCAAATCCGCGGATTTTTGGTTGCGTCAAAGGTAGCTTACGCTGCCGTATTTTATTTGAGAGTTGTGATAAGTGAACAATTTTTTCTCCTAATTCAGATAGCAAAATTTAAGGTAGATCTCATTAAAACGGTCAGTAGACCTCGATTAGAATTTTGCATGGCTTATTCATTGGCTAAGATATCCAGACCTTATCTAATTTGACTTGGGTTGACAATACATTCTCGTTATCTACGGACTGATTCCAAGGACGTGTTACATTAGCTTAAAAATATCCCCTTCAAGTGGCCAGTTTTTTGTTGCCAATCATTGATCTGACACTAACACTTTTGTTGTTCAAGCCACTTGACATCACATTTTTGGAAAATAGAATCCATCTAATATCGTTTTGCGTGGTATTTTTCCTGATAAGATTCTGTAACTCTCTAATTCGCATCGTGGTCCTGATCGTTCAAATCAGCTCAATCCAATATACCCTACTTTCGAGGAGAAATTAATTGATATTGACTCGAGTAATATTACTAACTTGGCATATCCGCAGTGGGACTTGCAGATAAGGTTTTTATCACTTTCCAAACTATTAGGAATTACTGCCTATTGCCTCCGCTTCGTTAACAAGCTAATATGTCGAGTTTGGAAGGGTATGACAAAGAGTTGAAGTGAGTCATGCTTATTTCCATTTCTTCAAATGATTTCTGTTGTAAAATTTACAGGTCCAATATTGCGTCCTGTTGAGATCTCGGACGCTTGACTTTATAGGGTTTTTATTCATTAAAGACATTAAGTTCATTAAGTTCTAAGATTCAAATACTCATGGAAAATAAAAGGTTATTTATTGATCAGCGAGAAACTATAAGTTCTAATAGGAAGTTTTCAAAGCTACATCCCATTCTCGATCGAGGCCTTTTAAGAATTAAAGGTCGTTTGGAAAATTCCATTTCTAAGTTTAAGTCTAGACACTTCTTACTCTTAGCCATTAGTGATGTCTAAATCTTATCACTCATTCGAGAAACTCATCCAAAATTATTGCATGGCGGCTCGCAACTGTCATTCGTTTATCTACGCCAAGAGTTCTGGTTCCTGTAAGGTCGCCATACTGTTAACGGGGAGCTACCTAAATGTCTTGCTTGTAAAAGGTATGCTAGTCATACAAAAAACAAAATCATGAGCTCATTACCAAAGTCGAGAAGTAATCCAGCTCTTGTGTTCAATAAGACTGGTGTGGACTATGTTTGTGCAGTTGCCGTTAGATTGTCAAAAACAAGAGGGAAAGGTGCGACAAATAAAAAGGATACCTACTTATTTTCGTTTGTATGTGCACTCGTGACATCCATTTGGAAATCGTAAGGAACTACTCAGCCTACTTCATCATTGCGGCCTTTCACTGACTTATTTCTCGCTGAGGTCGTTGTTTGGAAATACTTAGTGACCAAGGAACAAATAACATTGGAGCTCGGAGGTAAATTGCCTTTCCGTTCCAACAATCTCAAGAGTCCTACCCAAAGGTTGAGCTAGCACACCTGGGTACTCGGTGGGCATTCAGTTCTAGAACACTTTCTACTGTTAGCAATAATACAACTAGCCTATAAATTCTTACTTCAGCACATTTTCTTACTTTTTTGGCCTCATACATAGTACCTAAGCCTGATTTTCATAATAAAAACTTTCCTCTTTCCAAGCTTTCGCGTCTCATATCTCAGTGCACTTAACACTTTTTAAAAAAATGGGTGAAAGATTATTCATTCTCCTTACAAGTTAGGTACAAGTGGCCAACTGCCTCGCGATCTCTTTAAGTAGGTAACCTTATGCTTATAGTAAAAAATCGCAACATACCAGTAGTTGGCCGTTTATTCATGCTTGAATATACCATACAAACTCTTTCATACGACTAAATATATTTTTTTTTTTTTTTAACTGGCAATATATATGTTGTTATGTTTTTTAAAATATTTTGTTCCTGCGTTAATAATGGTAATGAAATTATTTGTAATATAGAATAATTCTCCTAGTTTTCGACTTAAATTGAAATTGATACAATTGTTATAAGAGTAAATTAACATAGCATAATCAATGCTGGTCGTTGTGTTGGATATGTATAATTATGAAAAGAATAGATGAAATAGTTAGAGAAAATTAAAATACTGAACAAGGAATAAATTAACATAAAGCTTGAAAAGAATGACTTGAGATGAGCAAAGAAAAAAAAAATATATGATTAACAGCAGAGTAAATGATCCGACCATTACCGCGCTCAGAGTGGGAGGGAAATTATCCTAGAGGGTTTTAAATTTTGTATATCTTAGCACTTGTATTGATAATACAAAAGGTAGCATACATTCAAAACGAACCGCAAATAAATTTTTTATGCTTTTTTATCTGATCATGGCGCCTCGAAAGCATGCTGAGAGTATTTCAATAAGTATTTGACATCGTATATCAATCGCTTATGTTGCACTATTACAATAAACATATATGATTTAATTTAAAAAATAAGGAAATATTGCAATAATTTAATTCGCTCAAAATGATTATTCGGTATTTTACAATAGTCGTATGGTCAATAAAACAGTTAAAAACAATCATGCAATATTTGTTAGAATACACGAAAAGCAAGCTCGCTTGTAAGTGATATAATACTTATGGACTAGATCTCAGCGCCTTAAAAGCTTGCAGTGAT
>JAPYYV010012636.1:0-21525 GCA_030522625.1 Copidosoma aretas | reverse complement strand
GACGAGATTCAAATAGGCTGCTGAGTTCGAGAAATCTAGATAAAAAGATTGTTTCTTGAAATAAATTCAAAAATAAGTCTAGCTGGAGTGTTGGAGGGACATATATATGCTGAATGAAGCCGACGAATGGAAACGACCAATCAGCGCGACCAAATTAATTCAACGTAATGGGAACGACGCGCTGATTTGTTAAGAACGCATTTCCACATCATATATAACAATAGGTAAATAGTTAAAAAGTATCCCTAGGGATGCAGCTGTAGCTAGGCCCCATCACTATCATATTTTTCCGCAAACGTGCCCCCCCTGCTCTCGCCCCACTCCCTCTTACCCTTGAGGTTGTAGGGTTCACCAGAAGCGACCAATCAAATTTAAATTATTTTCACCTGGGGTGTATTATTAAAGTTATTCAACAATATATACGCTATTCCTAAAAAGTAAATGAAAAGAAAATTATGCATTGAAGATGTTACGATAAATTGTTCTCAGAGAAAATTTTTCAATTTTTCATTGACAATGCACGGCGATTGCACAAGAATTGCACTGGAAGGCAATGCGATAACCGTGCAAATGTGTGCAATCGCGAGTGCAAATTATCGAGATCATACGTTACCAGAGCAGAGATACAGGAAGACATTATTATTCCAAATTTACAAGTGTAAGAATATAAATATTTTCTGATCCTAAAAAACAATCTTTTTATCCGCTCGCGAAATTTTGTATTATTTGAGTGTTATAAAAACACGGTGCCGATTGACTATCTTGATGCTGGCATTTGCTGTCCAAAACAATATCCCCAATCGGCCCATGATCGTCGAAAATGTGTGTCCGAGCTCTGCGAACTCCTAAACTCCGAAATATCTCTCCTGTAAACGGCCGAAACCCCGCGACAGAGTCGACCTGTCGACACCGACAGCATAAGAATAGGTCGGTCGACATACGACTGATACGACTCATACGACAGTCGACAGGCTCGACAGTCAGTAACAGGCAGTCACGCAGACAGTCAGTTCAGTTCAGACTTCTCAGGGGTAAAGTTGCAGGCTTGAAGGCAGCCTCCGCACGTCCTTCCTTTCTACAGAACAGTGTACTTACTTATAGTTATTTTGGTAAAATCAATCTCATCGTCGTTACAGCACAGCAGTAACGCTTCGTTAGTGTCCAATTTTCCTCATTCGAGCTAATAGCGCGTATCCTTACTCGCTCTCTCTCTCGTTAATAACCAAATAAGCCAAACAAAAAATATCCCACACATACACACACGTCGAACTAAACAAAATGGACGATCTACAGAATTACAAGCTCCAGCTGCAGCAGGTCGAAGCTGCGCTCACCACCGACCCGGACAATGAAGAGCTGCACAAGCTTAAAATCGACCTCGAGGAAGTCATCGAGCTCACCCAGGACCTCATCAAGTCGCAGCATCAGGAAAAAAAACCGGACACCGATCAAAATGATCCAGAGGTGATAGCTGCTCTGGCCGAGAAGTGGAAGGTTGGCGATCAGTGTCAGGCCCCGTTTACCGAGGATGGAAAGTGAGTCCACATTCACGTTCTTATATGTTATTTCACTAATTCGTTCGTCTGGATTTGAAAATTCATTCTTGTCGAAATGTGTCTGAATAAAAAACAGGTTACGTTCGATTCGCGTGAGTTTCAATATTTACCACACTTTCTCTGCATTGCGCGTTTTAGCGTTTATTATTAAGTAAGTACTTGAATGACGCTCAGACACATCTCAACAACAACGTATCTTTTTTAATTTCCATTGAAATTAAATATACATTTACCATCAAGTTTTCTGAATCAGATTTTTAACATCCGTGATAAAGAGGCTAGATATCATAATTTGGTAACTGGGTACTTTTTTGTTTGGAATTTGATAGAGTGCTTTCAAGGTGATGTACTTCATTTAAAAGTTTATATAATTTGAAAAACACATGAATGTTGAATTTTAATTATGTAAATTTCTCTAGTCTTTTTTTTCCCTTAATATTTTTCTTCACTTTTTAGGTACTACGAAGGAACTATCGACACCATTAACGAAGACGGTTCTGTAAATGTTACTTTTAATGAGTACAAGAACAAAGGTGTCACAACACTGAGTCAGTTAAAAGCTGTGGCAAAGAGACCAGCATCAGATTACATGGAACAAAAATCCAAGTGAGTATAATTATTTTTTTTACTAGTATACATAGTTAGTATTTTCATAATTTAACATTTAAATACACGTTTTATTGCTATTGCATTGTACAATTTAACCAACTTTTTTTTTTTTTATTTTTCATTATTTCTGAAAAAAAAATTTCGAATAAATCCACCTGATCGAATCAAATAGACTTGCTTGATCCAAAATTATGTTTCCTGTTTATCTATTTATCCCATTGGCTTGGTTTACTGATGCTTGTCGTCGGATTTAATAATTCAGGAAGAAGTCAGAAATCTAAACTGCCAGTAAACTTAATTAGAAATGTTGAATGCCATTACCAATTCTATTTCAATGAAGCTAGTTCATTTGTACAACTATGTCATTCATCATTTTTATTCGTAACGATAATAGTTTTTACTTTTCTGGTACAATTTTGAGTTTTTATTGTATCTTGACAACCTTCTTTTTTTTCTTTTCAAGGAAAATGGCAGTTTCTGCGATGGCAGGAATGGATTCAAACAAACAGCGTGAATACTTGAAAAAGAGAAAACAAAAGAAACAACAAAGATTTAAGGAACTGGAAGAGGAAAGGGAACAGGAAAAGAACAAGTGGCTTGCGTTTGCCAACAAGTCAACGAAAAAGGGTGTCCTTAAGAAAAGTATATTTGCAACACCAGAAAATGTAAATGGCCGAGTAGGCATTGGAACCTGTGGTGTCAGTGGCAAAGAAATGACTAAGTACACCAATGGAGAAAAATGGCGTCGGGGAGCATAAATTTGTAAATAATTATTTATAATTAGGTTTTTGTTATAAACTACTGTTATATTAATTTAAGTGGACTGCAATGTCAAGTATGCTTGATCTTTAAACGCATTTCATTGATGCTCAGATTTTTTTTCACTTGTGAAAAATTGACTGGAAATTTGTACAAAAAAAATTTAGAATGAATGATTTAAGTGTAAAAACTGTACGAGTGTGCGTGGTATCACGAGAATAAATTGTAGTTAGTTTCTATTAGTATTGTTTCCTAGTACTAATAATGAATAATATTCTCCAATCATGAGATCTTGTATGAAACCAAATTAATCACAAATAAATTAATATTTTAAACATTTCTTGTCGTCAGTGACCCAATTCTGTTCTGTTTTGCAATTGGTATTCTCCGATTATTCAGAAATTTACTCAAATCACCAATATAGATCTCATTTTCCAAGAAAGTTTCATAATACCCAAGATTCATTAAAGTTGAGAAAGATGTGATGCGTGGGCAGTGGGAGGCTTCATTATCTTGCCATCTATTCTCGCATATACATGCTCCGCGTGAAGTCTTACTGCTTACACTGTTAATAGTTGATGTTACACTTGATTCAACTCTACAATAAAATGTACTATAGTACTACTATAGTAGTAGGTTACTCCTTAAGTTCCTTACAGCTTTATTAGAGCTTACAGTCCTTACTTTACTTGCACCCTTGCGGCTTGCACGATGCATTGCGCACACGCAAACTTTCTTACCTGCTTACCTCCCGCTCCCGCATATTATATGCAGTATAGTAATGAAATTGATCCCATATGTTTCCAGCTAAAACATGGCTGCCCACGCGGATAACAATAGTAGTAGCTCTCGATGGCTACTGTTGTCATACCATTATCGCGTAACAATGATGCTCCTGTGATTCATCTCGTTAAGCCGCTTCCGAAAATCTTCTGCAGCTCTTCGTAGACCACGTTCAGTGCGGTTTTAAAATATTTTAGTATGATCGATGCTGACGTGGAGCGTGGACTTGAAACAGGCAAAAATTCCCTTACGAGAAGTAAAGCATATATAAAAGCTTGACTGCTTTTTTCCCCTCTTGCCTGTCAAAATTTAAAGAGTGTTCTTGAAATTACTTTGTTTGCCAATTTTATTTTTTTCATACGAGAGAAAAGTACTGTGATTGAATATACCTTTTTTTTCCAAAGCATTCATTTTAGATTTTTTAATATTTTTTTTCAATCATAGCTTTGCAGATAAAACATACGCAAAGTGCTGCAGGATAATTAAAAGTTTTATTGTAAATTCACTGTAGGTTTTTCTGTGAAAATGACTTATCTTAGTCTGCACAAGAGAAGATAGAGATTCTAAAATAAAGATCAAAGTCCAGTATGGTCTAAAGCTGAATTGTGGGAAATAAAATCCATCAGTATGGATTACGAAAGGAATAATCGAAATAATGTAGGCGTCGGAAGTGACAAAGATGTCGACTGGTCGAGGTATGGACTCAACGACACAGAAAATAGAAGATCCTCCAGATCTGATAGAGGCCACGAAGAGTTGGGCTCCGACATCTATCAAACTGGAACAAATGAACTTTTTGCACAAGAATATGTTTGTACTTGCTCATATTAACTCTTGTGCATGTTCAATTTACAGTTTTCTTGTAACAAATATTCATTGCAGAACTCAGATCCATGGTGGAAATCCAATTTTTTTATATCCCAGCCAGCTCTGTTCGGTACCTGGGATGGGGTCTTCACTTCATGTCTCATCAATATATTTGGAGTTATAGTTTTTCTGAGATCTGGCTGGATTGTTGGCGAAGCTGGCGCACTAAATGCTGTGTTGATAATACTTTGTACAGGTAATAAAATTTATGGATTCTAAATTATTGTCAGTCATCAAAATCATATGGTTTTTTTAAATTAAAATCCTTTGCTTTTCAGTATGCGTTGCATTAGTAACAGTACTCTCAGCAGTTGGAATTTGTGAGAGGTGTAGAGTAGAAAGTGGAGGTGTATATTTTTTACTGTCACACGTACTGGGCTCAAGGTTTGGAGGATCAATTGGTTTACTCTACTGTTTTGGCCAGGTATACAAATTTTCATCCATGTATGACGTCGATTTCGTCCTAACAATTTGCAAAGACAGCTTTTTTCAACCCTAGGCTGTGGGTTGTGCCCTAAACGTCTTGGGTTTCGGCGAATCCATGGCCAGACTGGTTGGGTTTGCATCACCCTGGGGACAGCGTGGCTTCGCCTGTGCGGCAGTGATACTTTTATCGATAATAAACGTGGCGGGCGTTAAATGGGTCATTAAGCTTCAGTTTATACTTTTGCTGATCCTGCTTTTCGCCGGACTTGATTTCATTGTCGGTAGTTTCACACATACGGATCCAAGTACGTATATGAATCCCTGATGAAAAAATTAACAAAATATGTTTCTTAATTTTCTTAAATAACTTTGCAATCAACAGCGGCAGGCTTTATCGGATGGTCGACGGAGAACCTGATGAACAACATGCTCCCGTCAAACGAAAACGGCTACAGCTGGTTCACCGTCTTCGGAGTTTTCTTCCCCACCGTCACGGGCGTTCTCGCCGGTATAAACATGAGCGGTGATCTCCGACATCCGTCCACCGATATACCCAACGGCACACTGGCTGCACTGGGCCTGAGGCAAGTGAAATAAGTATACAACTTTCGCATTTTAATCTCCAATCCGCATCTCGAGTCGTTGGCAATATATATCTACAACACAGCCATGAATCTTCTTTTTTATTTGCAGCACCGTCCTGTATCTCTGCTTCTCGCTATTCCTCGCGGCGACGTGCAGGCGAGACGTGCTGCTTGAAAATTACAACATTGCCTCGACCGTATCCGCAATATCCGTTCTTTTGCTAGCCGGCCTTTACGTTTCGTCATTCAGCAGCTGCCTGGGTGCAATGTACGGGACGCCGCGCGTCTTACAATCGATCGCCAGCCAGAACGTCATTCCTGGAATGAGTTGCTTGCAAAGAGGCGTACGTCATCCTTGAGAAAAAATTGTTATTTTATCTCTACTTTAGTTGGATCCAGAGTTATTTGATTGAGTTCAACGATCTGTAATGACATTGTTTGAAAAACAAAAATATAATATAAATTTATTTCAGAGGGGACCCAATAAAGTGCCGCTGTACGCATTGCTGGTCGTAGCCGCTGTGACGCTAACTTTCATCATGGTCGGGCAAATCAATACTCTAGCACCAATAGTAACAATGTCATTTTTACTAACGTACGCTTGCATGGACTTTGCGTACTTTGCTCTTGCACAAACTTTTGATTTGAGACATTCGCGGGAGCAGAGGTTTTCCGCGCAATCGCCCTCTGTCGATCGGAGTTACGGGTCTTCGGACAGAAATGTCCTTGTCGAGGCTGAAAACGATCTCGATAGTCTGTTTCCGGAGAGAACAAGGCACAAAAATCTTGTGGTCAGTGTATGTTTTAATTTATAATACAAATTCAGCAAATATATGATAGAATTTGAAAATCTATGTACGTCTTGCAGAGAAATGCAAGTATCGATAGCAATGGGATCATAGATTCATCTCCCAGTGTGGAAGACAATAATAGCGTAACGAGCGAGATTCAGAAAAAAGTTCACATTCATGGAAAATTGGGCAACTGGTATAGTCCGTTTTGCAACAGATGGTTTTCCCTCTTTGGCGTTAGTATACTTTTACGCGGTTGGAATTCACAAAAAATAAGTTCATTTTATCGTCATAAAAATAATTTTTCCGTTTCACAGGCTGTGGTTAAAATAATGATCATGTTCTTGGTCCATTGGGGTTACGCGCTGACAAACATAATCGTCTGTTTCCTTATTTGGAGTTACATTGGCCACGCGAATCCTGCCGTAAAACCCGGCGTCTCCGCTGAATTCAAATTTTTCCTCTGGTTGAAAAACGCTCTTCTCAGAATAATGGGGTGATTACATCTTTGTTTTTATCGATACATCAAAACACGTATTTCTATTCAAAACTATTTCAGGAGAACTGTGTACGATTACGAGCAAATCGTGGTGACACCGGTTCATCCTGGCGTGGAGACCAGTTCGGCGCAGCTTAACGAAGAGAACGAAGACTTTGCCGGGAGACGACGATACCATCAGGTTGCCAACGTCACAGGTCAATATGTCGCCGTTGAGTGAATCTGCGTCTCCTGGCCCGATCAGTTTTCAAAACTTACTGGCAATAATAAGTATATGTATGTATTTTTACACACTTTTTTCGACCGTCAACTAAGGATTTTCACAATGCAGATAAGTAGTGAGATTAAATGTTCGAATAACCGAAAGATCATGATGTATATTTATCAAGAGTGCGCGTGAATTCGAAAAGGTAAAGGGTAACTGCGGAGGTAAGCTAAGCTAATAGGTATAAGTAGAGTCAAACTTCTTTTCGAAAGCATTAATTCTGTGATTCTTATTTTTGTGAGAAATGACACAATTGCCGAGAATCACGCACACGTGAAGCCTGAAAGAGAGTTTGTGTATACTGCTCCCCCCCTGCTCGACCTTGAGATACAACAGTGTTAACATACGTGCATAACTTATAACCAAAGAAAATGTGGGTCCACTTAATACGTATGTTCTCACGGCTTGATTAACTTAACAGTACTATTAGCGAGATTATTTATTTATTTATTGCGATGTATGTAGGGGGGAAAAACAAACCAACTGTTCACTCCACACCTACACGCATGTGACTTTTTTCACAACGTTATTTGTAATGAAATACTCTGTACTATAATCGAGCATAATGCATGTATTTGTTTATTTAACAAAAGAGAAAAAAAAAAAAAAAAAAAAGGAAGAAAGTTTGTTTGGAATTGATGCAATAACAAACGCGCGTGACTAACTTTTGGATCGACAACACTCTGGCTAATAATAATCGTGGTTCTAATAATGTACGCAATAAAAAATTATTTTATAAACCATGAAATCGATTGAAATTAAATAAATCGAAAGTACAGTTGGGTAAAAAAAACGTTTCTCGTTCTTACAAAAAAAAAAAAAAAAATCACAAAGTCAATCGGCAGCACACCCGTCTATTTATTATACCGAGGCCGACTCGTGGGACTATAGTCTTCGGTATAAACTTGATCTTCCGTCTCGCCGCGTCTCACGGCCGAACGCGCGACCGAGCAAATTAAATAAAAAGCCACACGACGATCCACTCCCAAACTCCATCGGCAACCATCACCAGCAAAGTATATGCCGAAGAAGAGCATCAGGCAGCAGGATCCCTATCGAAGGGAGGGCCGATCTTTTCGAGCCGCCTGAGTAGTTCGGGCTTCGTGACGAGCGCCTGGCGCAGGCCGTCGACGAGGGCGCGCTCCTGGTCGAAGGCCGGCAGTGGCATGCCCTGGAGCCCGTAGACGTAGACCTCGCCCCGCTCGTCCGCCGCGACGATCTGCTCGCCGCTGCGCGTGAAGTCGAGCCGCGTGAGCCTCACCCCGTCGGGTGCTACTTTGGTCACCGATGCCGGCCGATGGGTCTTTCGCCTGATGTCCCAGATGCAGATCTGCACGGCATCGTATATGTACATGCGGTTATCGTTTCGCGCTACATTTCTGATGGCACACAACTTTTTTAAAATGTTGAAAAAAAAAACAACGTTGTTTTTGAAAAAGTTTAAAAAAAAGGTGAAACCATCTGAATCGTAATTAACGCCTCAATGCGGTGGACTAGTTCATAATAATCTTGCTACTGTACGAAGATGATTATTGATAAAATTTAAAAACCGCAAAATGACGTGAAGGGAGTTCAGACATGATTTTACAACGGTTTTACATCGTTGTTCCGATATTTTTTCTAACGTCTTGTACTTGGAAAAAGAACGTTGCTCCAAAGTTTTTCCAGCATCATGTGCTATCAGGGGCATCGTTACTTTTCCAGATACTTGTAAATATAATTTTTTCAAAAAATATGTATATTGCGTTATTCGTGCTGGAAAAACTTTTTTTCATCACCATTCTTAATACGCTCTTTGAACAAATGTTTTCCAGCCCAAATGGTGCAATATTTTAACGATTAAAATATCAACATCCCCCTGGAGAAAGGTTGCAAGTACATACAACAGAAGAAGAAGAAGAAAACAATCACCTCATTGGCCACGGCGCTGGCGAGTATCGTGGAGCTGCTGGGCGACCAGGCGGCGTCGACGACGCAGGCCATGCGCGTGCCGTAGGTGAGCAGCGGCTCCTCGAGGCCCTCGGCCCAGACGCGCGCGGTCCAGTCGGCCCCGCAGCTCAGCAGCAGCTTCGGGCAGAAGGGCGAGTACTCGAGCGCGTAGACCGGCCCGTCGTGGGCAAGAAAGGCCCCCGGGTGGCCCGTGGAGCAGCGCAGGACGCGGCCCTCGTCCGAGCCGACGAGATAGACGCCGGGGTTGTGCGGGTGACGGCGCAGAACGAGGGCAGCCGGATTGCGGCTGATCGGCACGTCCTGGCTCGGGCAGTAGTTCGCACGACGGACGCCCGGGATCTGACCTGGTGATGCACAGCGTTGGTATATCATGTAGACACACAATGAGTATACTGACGCCCCGGACGAAGAATACATGTCATATATTTTTCCAGTCGAAAAACGGGATCATTATCAGTTGCAAAAACAAGATACATTTATATTTTTCGACCAGTATTCATTGTTAATAATTTCTAACTGTTTGCAACAACACTATTGCGCGCATGAAATTACTTTAATATTCAACGATATGCAAATGTATAGTATGTGATAATGTAAGCGTGCCTGTACCTTCGATGCGCTGGAGGCGAAGGATCTCGCGCGGGTCGAACTCCCCTTGGGCCGGGAAGCAGCAGACCCGGCCGTCCTGATTGCTCGTGTAGAGTTGTTCGTAGCGGTTCTCGTAACTCGCGAGCTCGCCACTCACCGGCCACCATTGGACCTTTTTCGGGCAAAATCGATCAACAGTCGCGCATTAGAATTTCGCGTAATTTTCTACATGAAACACGAAATTGTATTCCACAAGCGAATCGCACGAATATTTCGATTCACCACAGTTTTCAAAGATTTATCCCAAAAAAGTTTGTGCATTTCAACGCATGATACTTAATTGTTGTCTTGAGTTGTACCGCAGATAAAAATCTCACGCACAATTTGCCGTCCGGATTCTCGAGTGCATCGCGTTACATTGTACAAACAAACAGACAGGAGCAAGCGTTACAATGATAAGTACCTGCCAGTGCGGCTCGTAGGAGGGCGAGGTCCGCCTGTCGGACTGCCGAACGACGAGCAGCTGCTTTCCACGGACGTCGATGACGCGCAGGTGGCCGTCGTAAAACCCGACGGCCAGGAGATTCGGTGAGCCGGTGCTCCAGTCCAAGTCGCTGACCGGACTGTCGAAGCGGTAGCTGCGATCGGGCTCGGTCGGGTTTTTCGCGCACCAGACCAGCACGAGGCCGTCCGGCGGCTGCAGGCGAGCCGCCGCGGCCTCGTCGTCTCGCGCGCGCTGGAAAACAATGAACGATCCCGGTGATGATTCGGCGTTTGAGTTTCAACCCGCAGAGTTGTGAGGTATTTGATCGTTCAATCAAAGATCTGATTCTCAATTGAAAATTCAATTGTTTCGCAAAATGCAACGCGCGATCGAACGAATAACTGTTTTTCTTTTTTTTTTTTCCTCTCCCCCTTCGCCCGCTACATTCCAACGAAACGCAATTGATTCCCCGTTGGTTCGTGCTTTGACGATCGACAACCCTCGAAAAGACGATCAAAGCGTCCGCACGCGCCGACTCCCCGACGTCGCGGTCAACGGCTCACACAAGAATCCCGAGGGTAACGCACGTACCTTCGGTCCAGCGAGGGCGGCGTAGCCAACGGCGAGGAGGCTCCGATTGGCCGGGTTCCAGCGGAGGGCCGACACCGGGCGCGTCTCCGGGCTCGCGTGTCGCCAGAGCAGCCCGAGGCCGTAGACCAGCTCGAGGCCCGCGTCGCAGGGATCCCGGCGCGACAGGCCGGCGAAGCGCTTCTGCGCGGCCTCGAACTCCCGGCCGGCCAGGATGCGCAGAGCGACGCGCGCCGCGTCCTCGTAGCCGGGCCCCGAGCCTATCGCCTCCAGGCCGCCGGTCCCGTCGGGCTTCCTCTCCGGGAACTTGGAGCCCGCGTCCCTCTTCTGACTCGTCAGTACGTTATCATGGCTTTGCGTGTACAATACATTTCCCGCGAGCGGTTTTTGCGTCTCACCGATCGCCTGTACGCACACTTGTTACTTGTCGCGAGAGAACATTATTATTTCGGAAAAAACAGCCCGGACGGAGAAGAGGCGTGCATGATGTTGCTCGATTCCAATCGAAAACCTGGCACCGTCCTAGCTGTTTTTTTTTTTTTTTTTTTTTTTTTTTTTTTTTTCCCTGTTTTTCTTTTTTTTTTTTTTTTTTCTTTCTTTCTTTTTCGTTCGATAGATGCAGAAACAGAATGTTCTCTCTCCGCGGCACCCGCGTATACGTAGCCCCCTGTCATCGGTGGAACGAACAATGCGATCCGTCCGTCGCGGAAATGAAAAAAAGAAGAACTTGCTGTACCTCGTCGCGAGCATCACCGAGCGCGGCCGCGGCCTCCCTCGGATGGACGTCGTGTATGATCCAGTTGTTGACGAGGGTCGCGCGATTCTTGCGCTCGCGCCTCTCCACGAGGGTCCCCCGCGTCTTGGTGTACAGCCGCGGGGTCTGGGTCTCGGAGGCCACGGTCTTGCGCCCCGCCCCGGCCCTCAGTCGCGCGTAGCGCTCGTTCTCCTCGGCCACCGCCCGGCCCGCCTCCGTCGTCGCGTCCTCCGTCAGCTGGGGCATCCCGAAGAGGAAGAACGTCCCCGTCTCGCGCAGCGTCAGCGTCACCCGCTCGCTCGCCGACTTGTACTCCCGCGAGTCGAACCTGCGCCAGGGTGTGTCGGATCAAAATGATCAGGATCGATCGGAGAAACAAAGAAAAAGCCTTCGAAAAGTCGTTTGACAAATCTTTGGGCACGCGGTTGGCGAAGAAAGAGTATACAAAGACGGAAATACAGGGCGTGGTCGGATTCTCGAGTCTCGGACTGACCGCGCGCGTCGAAGTCTTCGAAAGAGTCGGACAGACTTTTCGAGCCGCCCAAACAAGTCGATCCGAAAGCGCGACTCGAAAACTGCGTCCCAAAGTCCACCGAACGATCGGTACACGTATACCTGGGCAGGCGGTACTGCGAGGGCGCGTCATCGTCCACCTCGGGCACCCCGGGATCCGGTAGGACGGCAGCCGAGGCCCCGTCCGCGCCGTCCGTCCGCTGCCGCAGGATCTCGTCCAGCGTGCAGACCGAGGAGTAGGGTGACGAGTCGGTGGTGGTCCTCGCGACGACGGCCCGGGGCGGACAGTAGGCGCTGGCGAGGCTCGTCGCGCGCGAGCTGCCCTGGTCGAACGCGGTGCGCCGGTCGTCGACGGCGCCGTACAGCGGGTGCACGAGGTTGCGCGGCGTCACGTCCTCGCCGTGCTCGTGGATGCGCAGGCGTTCGCGCCTCTGGAGGACCGTCGGGGCGGCGGGCTGCTGCGCGCGAACGAACCGTACGGTGTACACTCGCGACTTTTTATATTACTTTGTTATACTTATTATGTGTATCGGGGACGTGCACGCGAGACTTTTTCAACAGTTTTCATCGTTTTTCGCGTTCCGTTTGACGTATTTGATGATCCATGGTTGAAAAGGTAGTTCCATAAAAATTGTCTTTTAGTTCAATATAGAAAGTCTCGTTTATAATACAGGGGCGCGCTTCGAATTGTCACCTTTTATTTCTTTCCACCTTATAGGTTTGAAAGAAGTGATTATTGCCACGAGTACGATCAATTTTCGATACTTCGTGATAAAACGTCCGAGGGAAAAAACGTCATGATGGATCGAATGAAAATGATGCTTATGTTTTCGGATCAGTCCCGATTTTGATCTCGGTTCCAAAAGTACCATTTTTTTGCAGAACCGTTTCATCGTTGAACGCGTCAAACGAATCGAGGTATGCTCTCCAACCATAGGTACACGAGATTACAGTCCCTCGTAAAATTATGACGGACCGAGGGGATGCGGGTACTTATTGATGATGCACTCAGACCTGCTGCTGCTGTAGCTGCTGCTGCTGCTGCTGCTTGGAGACTGTCCGCGACGACGGTGCGCGGCTGGCTCGTGACCGGAAGGCCGTGGACGCGCTGGGGGTGCGGCGCCAGACCAAGCCGGCAGCGGTGGGCCGCTGCGACCTCGGGCCCGGATCGTTGGGTCCGCTCATCCTTTTTTCGCTGTCTTTTTCACCCTTCGCGGCGACGCTATTCGTGCATACTGTCGACGACCATCCCCGCGATGCTCATCCTTGCTTTTTTTCTATTCACATCGTTATAAGTTGTAATGTATAATATACTTCGGTGCGAGCAGATTTATTCGGAAATCAAAGTGGCGTACGTACAAGTATATTGAAATTCGAATGAACGGCTGCGACGATCGGTCACCTTGATGTCTTCTTCATGAATAAACAAGAGAGGACTGGCTGCCTGCACACTCTGCTGCACATATAACATATTGGTAACAATTATATTGGTAATGTGTACAATATACATATATCTGTATATAATTACATGTACGGGCGTTGGGTCTTTTTGTTTGAATAAAAACACGGTTTAGTCTCACTTTTTACTGCAAGCTGTTGACTCGGAGAACTATAGGGTACATACCTTGCTAAGCCGGTTGTTTATACACGCGACAGTCTGTATATACGAATAGCCTCATCATATAGATAAATTGTTGACGCTACCAAGGAAACACACTAGATATAGATAAGTACACATTGTACATATACATATGGAAGTCTTTCGATTCAACTTGCGCAACAATATAATCTCCAAAAATACCGATCAAATTGGCTACGAAATTCGTCGCTTCTGTGACTCCACTATAGTATACTTACATGGACTTTGAAGATTTTCAAGCAAATCTATAATTTTTTTTTCTTCACCTGTTTATAAAAGACTGCGTTGCAACGCAAACATAGACAACGTGTGGATCCACGCCTGCTAAAAATAGTCGAACGACACGAATAAACCGCAATCAACATTCGATTCTAACTGTTCGCGTGTATTTATATGCGCTTGTATTTTTAAAAAACAAAATCAAGCCGTACCATATGATTCGTAATTGTGCATGCATAATACGTATAGTTTGATCTGTTCCGAGCTGCTCCAAAAAAGTATGAGAAAATTGATGAACAATCGGGTGAACTCTATTTGCTTTTTTCTCTCGCTCGATGCGCATCCCCATCATCAGCAGCAGCAACACAGGTCTTCTGCGATTAATGCTATACAAACAAAGCCGATAAATAACGGCACATTTACGATGCAGTCTATCTATCTATCTGCCCATGCATATACTTGGCTTATCAGCATTAATCGGCAAAGTTGAGTCATCGCAAGCGCAGCCGTATAATGATTGACGAAACGATGCACTGCAAAAAATAGTGCGCACGCTATTTTTAAGTTACTACAGCAAATCTAAAAGGAAAATGGATCGTCCGATTATTGGAGGGGGATAGACGTGTGTTGTGGAGCGCAACAACGTCCCAACGATCGATCATTTATTGTTTGTATGGTAAAATCTTGCGAGCGAGAGAGTGGGAGAAGGGAAAAATCGATTTCCTCTTCCACGCACTCGCGTATATTTATATAAGTATAGACTCTAGTGTATTTTGAAGATCGTAAAATTATTGACGCCGCGAAATTTCTCGTGTATTTTCTTTCTACTTGGGCTCTTCATTTGCAGCAGTGCAGGAAAGTTTTTTTGGGACACCTACAGAGATCGGCATTCAATATTTAGTTTCGTTTGACAAAAATATAATATCCGAAGTCAATGGAACGCGTTAATCTTTGAAATAGACGAACGTCATTAAGAATTCAAATCTTCGCGCCAGATGTGACGTCGACCAATCGCGCGCGCGCGACGCACCTAACCACTCCCCCTCTCTTTTTCTCTTTTCCTCTCTCTCTCTAGCTCCTATGCTCCGACTCCGAAACCAGAATTTCAGAGTCGGGTCGTCTGTCTGTTTTCATCTTTCGCTCTCGTTTAAAGAGCTGTCAGAAGTGAAAAATCTGCTTTTCCAGACGTTTTTACTATTTGTTTAAACTTTTTTACTCGAGCAAAGCACCGCACTCGCATATACACGTAAGCACATAAGCTCTTCCCGTCTCTTTTCCTCGATTCCTTCGTCGCAAAAGCGCCTGCGTTCTCGTGCGTCAAATATCACTTACGTGGTGTTACTTTCGGGCTTCGCTTTGCCAGAGCATTACAACTTTTTCGAAACCTCCGCAGTGTGTGACTGTGAGCAGCGAGTGGGCGTTCGTTCGTGCACCTTCAAGAGAACTCCTTAAAAAGTGTCTCGTCTCGGATCGGAATGATCGGATCCGTGCAAAAGTAAACGCGCGATCGTTCCTAACTATTTTAGTATACGCGATCATCAGAAACGATGATAATCGAGCTGCGTGTTCTGCGAGTGCGTTGCTGATTCGGATTGTATTCGTATATACTGCAGTCAGACACGATTTTTACTCTCGTGCCCGGAAAGAGATATAGGGTTTTTGATGAGATTACAGACCCATATATGGGTGCGTGGGTGTGTACGTGTGCAGTGTGCTAATTTATAGTACGCGGAAGGAGTAATAAGTAGGAGAGAAGAAGGAAGAAAGGGAGATAAAAACGAGGTGGAGCCAGATAATACATAATTTACGATTACGAACATCAGCAGCCGAGAGACACACCACCCCTGCACATATATTTGCATCTGGTCTCTACTACTATTCACAGCTGTGCGACGTCCGTGTGCTTTTACCTGCCTGTCAACAAGGTAATTACAACATTATATTTAGAAGAAAGGTAGATCTTTGAGATAAGAGGAGAGGAAGCCTTGGCATTTGTCTTTCCCTAACATAACACTCTCTTAGCTTTAGTCCCAGCTCAACACACATGGGTGAAATCGAAAATTTATTCACGTTATTGGTACTTTTTTATAGTTTTATCTGCATGACAAGAATGATATTTTTGGTGCTGAGAGGTTTTATTGATTTAGCAAGACAAACAACAAAGTAAAAGCGGATTAATTACATCATTATTAAATTAATTTTGAAAACAGGGACAAGAAGACAAATTCAGTCTATAAATTGAGGAATGAAATGGGAAGCTGCAAGTCGTTCATCTTCGGGTCTTCTTTTGTACCTTTTCCTGGTGATGGTAATTTTATCGCTTTCTAAATAAATGTCTGTATAACAATTGGACTTGTACAATCCATTAACTATAACGACGAAGATTCAAAAAATTACACTGTCCTTCTCGTTGAGAAGTCGAAAATCATAATACACACACAATCATTGCACAGAACAGTATACATGGCTATATAAGTGAGGCGCGTGACGCGAAAAAGCAGCAAAGTTGTCGTTCGATTCTCCTCGTCGTCAGGTCGTCACATGTTTTATGCACAACTTATACCTCATACTTTAGTATTTTTCACTTACTCGGACAATATACGCGTATTCCACGCAAAGTAAGTACAAAGTATACTACAGACGAGCATCAGAGAGCTTAAAAAGCTCTAATAAAGCTCCGTCTGGTCTGCCTGTCGGACGGATTTTCGTGGCGGTAAGAGGATTTTCGAAGCTGCTCCGTCTATTGTATACACATTACTGGCTACATATAGGGGTCTGTGAAGCTCGAAGCTGACGTGCAAGAACTGCGAGTAATGCGAGTGTGTGTTCAGTGTAAACTTATACACACGTTTGTGCATAAACTTATATATTTAAGGCGAAAGGTTACTGGGACCAACAATAAGATAAAAGAAAACAGTAGTTGACCTTGCTTGATTAATACACTCCCTCACTCACCATTTCCCTCACCTCCGAATAAATATCTTATCTGTATTACGTATTTTCGTATTTGTCTCATTATTGGGCTCCCTCACCTTTTTCGCGAATTGTGGATTTCAAAAGAATGTATAAGAGTATAGTCATCTACTATAGTGTTTCACTTCCCGTCAAACCGCATTCGATTCCCTCGCGCTTCCCTGATATGCATACTTTATTTTATTTGATTCCGTGATCTGTACACATTATATATGTATATATAGAGTACTTATAACGTTACTCCGATCCCCCCTGCATTACGCGTGCTTGTACTTAGTAGGGTACAAAGTAAAATGTTGCAAGTACGTAAGAAACATATACAGGCGCATATATAAATGCCGCGATTATGGGTCTTGGTTTGAGCAACTGGTTTTCCGGCTTTACGATTCATCGGCTTCTCGAAGCTTCCCGGGGAGAGCGCGTATAACTTATATACCTACTTACTTGTGCTCTCATTCGCTAAATACTCAACTCTCTGCTCCGACAAATTTGCCATTAGCTAGTTAATTGTGTGTACGTATCTGTGACGTAAAAGTATTTGGTTAATAATATCGATTTATGTTTTGTATTTTTCAGCGGCACACTGAGTACTTGCAGAACAGTACAACTTATTTATACCTAAATACATCAGTAGCTCATCCACAAGATGGTGACAACGGAGGAGCAGCAGAAACAGCAGCCCGGGCCGTCGAAGCCGTCGAGCTCGACGAGCGAGGAGAAGGAGCGCGACGACCGCATGTTCGAGTGCAACATCTGTCTGGACACGGCCAAGGATGCCGTGGTCAGCATGTGCGGGCACTTGTTTTGGTGAGTCGGGAGATATATTTTGGTATTTGCTCAATCGTGTTATGTGCGTGTATTCCTTTTTTTTTGTATTTATTTTTTGCCTGATTCTCCTGCATGCATGATCCGCAGTAATGAGACGGCTTTTGCAGCTTATCTGTCGTCGTTGACGTAAGAGCGATAACGGAGAGGCGTGTTTTCCCGAACCGTGAGAGTGAATTCACCAGCTCATTTGATTTTGCAACATTTACGTCAACGACTATGATACATACTGAACGGTGACGGTTGTTGTACGTTATTTTCATTTTACAGTTCAATGTTTGATAAAACTGCTATTTTTAAGTTTTAGATAAACATATTGCGCTGTAAAATATTTTAAATTAGTTTTCTCTGGTTGTACATGAAATCAACCATCGTTCTTACCGATTTTTCGTGAGAAATTTATTAACACTTGAATTGCTTACGATCTTGCTTCGTATGGGTTTTGATTGTGGTAATTAGCTTTTATCACGGCTTTTTACAGTTGGCCCTGTTTACATCAATGGCTTGAAACTCGTCCTACCAGACAAGTTTGTCCTGTCTGTAAAGCTGCAATAAGTAAAGAAAAAGTTATTCCGTTGTACGGACGAGGAAATGCAAAACAAGAAGATCCAAGGTTTGTATTTTCTCACTTCAAATGCCGAATTATTTATATTTTTCTACGATACCTTGATTTAGGAATAAACAATTCACAACATTCTCATGAGATAGCCGCAAAAAAAACAGCATTAAAATTACAATCATAAATAAACAAAAATTTGTAAATACGCTTGTTTCCAATGGTACTTGAATAAATATTTACTTTTTCGTTTTTCCTATAGAAATAACGTTCCACCTCGCCCTGCTGGTCAGAGGTCAGAGCCTGAACCCAACGTGGGTTTTCCTGGTTTCGGCTTCGCGGATGGTAGCTTTCACATGTCATTCGGCATTGGAGCGTTTCCGTTTGGTTTCTTCACCTCGTCTTTGAACTTTGGTGACACACGGCCACCTACAGGTAAACATCCAACACTTATTTTCCAAGCCGAAAAATATAAACAAGTGTATGTGTCATGCAAAACAATAATATCGTGTGATAATTAAAAGATCATGTTGCAGCGACACGTGGCAGTCCTCAGTTCGAAGAAGACACCTTTCTGTCGAAATTGTTTTTGTGGATGGCGGTCGCCTTCATTATTTGGCTTCTCCTGGCATAACATTATTCCCGAATCATGACATCAGCGGGACGTAAGTCCACTCATCTACTTCGTATACTAAACGCATCGATTTTTCCCTGTATACTGTCAAGATGAAATTTTTCGCAATACTGGAAATTGATCAAGTTTTATGTGGTATTTAATGAGAATTGTGTTTTAACTTTTCAACGTGACTCTCTCACTTTCAAATGTTTAAAAGCAGACAAAAAATACTTACATCTCAACTTGTTGATGGGAAAAAGATGCAAAGTAAGAGTGAGTGTTCTCATTGTTGACTGATATTTTTTCTCAAGCCAACTCAAAATATTTTAAATAGCGTGAAATTTTTGTAGACGAACGTTTTTCCTTTTTCTAAATATAACTATGTATAAATTACAAGTAAGGTTTGAGAATATGTTAACTATTTACTTACATTCTGTCGATTTTTTTATGTCACCCGCGAAGTTTATAAAAAAGAGCTTGGTTTTGGAGTACTGTTGATAATTATTTACGTGTACATATATATACATATATAAATATCTTTAGCTACATAAAGTATTTGTCTATCATATTGAAAGTCTATAGGTTTACATATAATAATTTAAAACATAATACTTGGTAATGAAAGCCATGCTTACATATGCTGCACAGCCTTTGGAGTGTAAATATAATTAATCTTTTTATCTTAAGTATATGAATTTGCACTTTTGACTCGAGCAAGAGTCCCGATTATTTTGCTACGTGTATCAAACACGTCCAAATGATTATCAGTAGATTGTACTAGTTTATTAATAGCTTTATAATAGGGTTTAATCGTGAGAAACAATTTTATTTTTTTATATATAGAACGCATAAAGTAGAAACACGTTTTGTTTGTAAGTTATAATTTAATTCGCGTAGGGCAGCAATCACACTTTTTGAAAAATTGCTACACAGGCTTGTTCATTTAATTATTAGTCTCTAATTTTTTGCATTCCAGGCTTACTGGTAAAATTCATTTAATTCTTTTTTCAAATAACATATTAAAATGACCGTACTTGAAAGTATTTCCTTTAAAAATACAAAACGGAGACTGCTTTTTGATTATTAACTATCAGCAATTTTTCAGGATTTGAGAATATAAACAAATAAATAACCCAATTATTTACGAATAAATTGCATTTAACAATAGATACATGCGTCTTATACATGCACTCTTTCCTCCAAATCATTTTTTCATAGTGTTCTTACTAACAACCAAAAGTTGAAAAAGTTTTTGAATAAAATTGACAATTTAAGTGGTACAAGACTCAACCAAGTTGAATGATTGTACATAACAATACCATGAAGGCTATTCAAGTTGCTTGATTTACTGTTGTCAAAGTTAAAGATTAATAAACGTTTATTTTAAAAAGGTTTCTCATTCCCTACAAATAATTTCACGCGTCTAAATTGGTATCAAACTTCATGATTATTATTTATCATTGTAAATTTCGTAATTTTATTGTTGTTAGTCGTAGAGGACATTTTATATAAACTTGTAAAGTATATGATCATGTAAAATAAATAAGTATGTATAATAACGACATTTACTTAATTATGCGATTCAATAAATTAGAAGAAATTCAATAAACAGTAATTGTAAATCCTAAGAATTTTTTTTTGTCTAAAACTAGAGAATGCAAGATACATTTTCAAGTTTTGCACAGTATTTAATCTCAATGTAAATACTATAAAAGGCACTTAATATTCATGAAGCTAAATGATTGATAACTTGATTAACAAATCGTTCTGAGGATAGCGTTGCTTCTAATTAAATAACAACATTTTTATATTAGTGTCATCAATCTTATTATCATAATCGATACATGATGATAAATCGAAAAATTGTTCATCACTACAACGAAACGTATAAGCTGGAATTCTCTAATCAGTTTTGCCATACACACAGAGTGAGGAAATCATCAATGCGCATGTATGCAAGGTTTTTAGCAAAGTTTGAATGCTTTAACAACTGTATACTAAACAAAATAACCATAAGTATATACCCCTAAAATTGCCTCAATTGTTTGCGTATGAAAATATTTAACGAAAAATATCTACATGTAGTAGCTGCTTTTAGCGACCCCTCAAAAATACACCTTAACTATATACTTCACGCGCACATTTCTGGAACTCGACTGTTTACACGCCGTACAAACACAAGAAGTTGAAATTTGCTCACGCATGTATTGTTAAAAAATCTTCATAGTTAACGTTTATACCTTTTGAAAATAATTCTCACACCTTTTAGTACTCCCCTATCTAAAATATCATTGATGATTCAACTTTGAAATCAACGTTGATTCAATGTTATAATCAACATTGAAATAAATGATAAAACGCAACGTTGATCAATGTTGATTTTAACATTGAATCAATGTTGATTCATTATTGATTTGAAATTTAAAAAAAACACCGTCAAAATCAGCGTTGAATCATCAATCACTTCAACGTTGATATTTCGGATAGAGGTAAGAAAACTTGGTTGGCAGTCTGATTTATCAAGGTATATCAGTCATCATAAGTGTTACCATGCGTATGATAACACCAAAACTGGGGGCCTTAAGTATTTTTGAACAATTCAGAAAACAATAAAAAATCTCTAACATTTTAAAGTTGTTTAAAAATTGTTAAAAAATGCTTCAGGCCCCTAGTTTTGGTGT
>JAPYYV010012635.1:0-26883 GCA_030522625.1 Copidosoma aretas | reverse complement strand
GCCGTCTGCTAGAATGTACTATACGATAGTATAGTTCTCTAGCCATAGCAGCGCCATCGGGCGGTGAGGCTAAGTACTTATCGGACCACCCTCGTATAGTACTCTAACACCTCGGGGGTGCGTGGAAGGCATCAATTACCGACAGTGGCTCACTACGACCTCGCTCACTTCGCTCGCTTCGTCTAGTTTTCTAATTCAAATTCAATTTTTCGTTGTAGAACGACCTTAAATGTCTGCGCAAGTATCGATACACTTATATATTTCAAATAACTTATGCGGACGTCCGCATAATTCCAATAGTGTCCGCATAAATACCCATTCACTTATAAAATGTCCGCATAAGTCACCATGCATGAAAATATGTACATATATATATGTATATATATGCTACAGAGCCTCCTTAAGGCTTTTGTCCTCAATCAAAAGCGTAAACATTACACTTTTTCCACTTAAAATACACAATTTTGTCACAGAATTTATTTACTTATTGTATATTTAGTTTGGGGAAAACCACTCGATTCCAACTACCTGATTTTTCCCACATTGTTATAAAAATTATTAGACTTTATTAGATAATCTTAGTTATAACCACCACTTAGAAAAATGATGGTTTATTTTTGTTTACTGCATTTACACTTGTTTTGGGTCACGATCAGCGTTCGCGGCACATTACGCGGATTCGAACCTGGCCAGCCCAGACTACGGTTTCAACCTTATATCGTTCCATGGTTGCATACCTAGTAAATACTTAAAAAGTAGAAAAAATAATAATTACGCGTCTGCAATCTTTTTCAACTTGATTGTTAATTCGCTACTTGTGGACTACATGTGATATTATGATTCTGAATTAGAGGGTAATAATTAAACCCTAGTGATTGTGTTTTTCTTTTGTGATTCACATTCTCGCCATTTTCTACAACATAGTTGCGAAATTTAGTATTGCTATTGATTTCCACTTGACATTGGTTTAATATTAGTTAAAATTCTATTTAATTTTAAGTTTCATAAATTTGAAGTCTTATTTCTTACTTATCTGATTATATTCTGCACTCTTGAAACATATTCACTACAACAAAAAATAATATATTTCATTAATGTTCTTAATCTCAGTTTTGTCGGTGTGATTCCATATCTGTATTTTAACTTGAATCGTTTATTTTTGTGAATCATTATGGAGGATAAGGACTAAGCAAAAATCGATGCTGCGATTCGTAGACACAACGATAATCACCGTTGGCATACATGAAAAGAAAAAACGTTTATTAGCACCTTGTTATTTTTCTGACACCTGAACGTGATTCGTCAGAACTGCGATAATTTAAGATTTAGAATCTAACACCATTAATCATTCTAAACTAGACCAAAGCGAGGCTTATTACGTGCAAAATACGACTCCAGATATGATTCGGAGATATATGATTGGACTTCCTTTTGAAAGATGTTGTTTTGATCTCAGTCGTTCCCGAAAACAAGCACTCGGGCATTTTTACTCTCTTGAGCGATGACTTGACGCTAATCCTAATCTTAAATTTGAATATTACAAGGTATTACAAGGCTATATATCGCTCGGTCACATGTCATTACGATAAGGTAACCATAAAGCTGGATACTATATACCCCATCTCCCACCCATTAAAAACTCAAGCAGCATCACAAAAGTGTGGGTCGTATTCGATGCATCGGCAAAAGCGAGTAAGGGAATCCCGTTAAACTAAACCTTGCTAACCGGTCCCACTAATCAAGATATGTAAGTCAATCATTTATAAGATTTTGTACTTACGCATACCTGATAACAGCAGATATCGAGAAAATATATATAAGCTGGTATTAGTACACCTAGACGATAGAAAATTTTGATGCATTTTATGGCGACACGACCGCGACGGTCGAATTCGAAAATTTGAATTGAACATCTTGGCCTTTGGCGTCTCTTTTGCCTCTTTTGCTGCCATTAGAACACAATAACAACTAGCTGAGAATGTCGAGAAATCGTTTAGTCTTGCCTCTGAAATTCTCAAACGCGATTTTTATGTTGACAATATTTTAACTGGTACTAACACTTTAAAAAAAATTGTAAAATTTGGGAAGAGTAAATAGAAATTTTGAAGCACGGGAAATTTAGTTTACATCGATAGGCTTTAAATTCTATAGGTTTTTTGGTCGATCTTAGAGAAAAAATTGTCAAGCTAAATTTTAAAATCTAAAGAAATCCGGTCTCAAAAACATTAGGCATCATGGGGGACTCTCGTAACAACTGATTTATTTATACTATTTCTCCCGTTGGCACTTCTTAAATCACCAAACGAAAAATTCCCTCGCACATTGCAAAGATTCTCTATCCTCTTGCGTAACTATTGAATGATATAAAGGTATCATTATCTTCTATCTCTCTCTCAGCTACCTTGCCGAGCGCTTTCAATTTAAAAGTACCCACCCGCAGACGGTTGGCACTCGGAGTACTAACACCTGCGAGCTATAAGTGCCTCCAGCTATCCTTGACACCTTCACGTCGTCGTTCATGGTAGGTGCGGCTTTTGAATGGAATAAGCTACCAGCGACCGTCAGAGTAGCATACATCAAATCCGGTTTCAGGAGAAAACTTTTCGAAGTGCTAGTCGAGAGAGACCGTAGGCTAAATAAGTAGTATTTTTGTGAAAATTTATAAGTCATTTTATGTATATGGTTACAAGACTTATTATTTATCCAAAAGAGATCAAAAATCCGAGTGATACGATAATTATTGTTTTTCTTTCATCTTTATTTCATCTTGGTTTTTCTTTCTCATTATTAGTTTTAACTAGTAATGTATTATTATTTATACATCTTAACATTGAATAAAATGTAATATAAGCCTGCGTGCTCCTCGTTATAAAGCAAAACTGCCACCTCTATACTATTAGCAAAGGCTATCATGGACTACCTCTCCTTAGCTTCTAATAAATACCCTGATACTCTGATACTCTCTCTCTGTCTCTCTCTCTCTCTCTCTCTCTCTCTCTCTCTCTCTCTCTCTCTCTCTCTCTCTCTCTCTCTCTCTCTCTCTCTCTCTCTCTCTCTCTCTCTCTCTCTCTCTCTCTCTCTCTCTCTCTCTCTCTCTCTCTCTCTCTCCCTCTCATGTCCTACATTTCAAATATCGAATTATCAACAGTATGCTGAATGTTGTTGCCAATGTTCTCAAGTCAAGAATCCCTATTTACTTGGCTGAATAGTTAACAGTCAAGGAATGCCTTCCAAACGCGATCTCAACTTAAGAAGCGCGAATACATGTGAGCTGGTTGTGCCGTTCGCATCTCTAGATGCATACAAAGGATCGTTTACAGTTGGAGTCGCTCAACAATGCTTTGCCAGAATTCGTTACTCTATGCCAAGCTTCAAGAGTCAACTACTTAGCGTTATTCGTTCACGCGACTACTCAGCCAAAAAAAGCAACCGTAGTGATGATAACTACCACACTAATTAACTCTTACTTTTGTGAAGCTCGTTATCGCGTCACATCTCCGATTGGTTATTAATTTTATAATATCTATTTTTCAACCAGATTTCTATTTTTATTTTTATATATTCTCACAATTTAACATTTTATTCATCAATTAATATTATATCTTGTGTAATATGATTTGAAGTATATACATATGACATGTAAAGCGCTTGTCAGCTGTTCTACAGCTGCACTGTACATTTAAAGTTAAGGGTATCCTGGGCCCCAGGTCCTTAGCCAAATAATATACTACGCTTCTCTCTCTCTCGCCTTCTTTCTCTCTCTATCTCTTACTCTGAAATCCGACTCTTTTGCTGGACAGACTCGACTACAGTACGGTGTTTTCAACCAATCGTGTTACTGAAATTCATATGTTAGAGAACATTTGCAGAAACTTTATAAATGAGCATCACGTCACGACTCACAAAAATCCAGCAGACTCACTCTTACGTGTTCAACTCCCGACATACTTTCTTAAAAACAATACCTGGCCTCGCGATCACGCGTGGATTTCTCCACTTTAAGAATGCTGAACTATATGGTGATGACATACCGTATTTACAGTTATAGTAGTTGACAACTTTTTTACAGCCTGTATGATGCGTCGTGTTAATAACAAAGATGTGCTCAACTGAAGTATTTTTGTGTAACTCTCGCAAAGTTCAACTTTCGCAATTTTGAATCACAATACTTTATTTTTATAAATATCATGTTCATCTTTTTGATTAGAGGTTAACTTAGATGCATGGTCTATTTAAGATTACAATTAATCCGTTATTTTCAAAAACGAATGTATCAATCCTGTAAAGTTAGCTAATCATGCCACAATAGTTTAATAATTGTACAACCGTCCAGAATTAAAAAAAAAAAAAAAAAATATTAATGGGTTCCTGTAGATGCAAAAATATGTACAAAATTTAAATTTCAAATATATTGAACCAAAGGAGATCAAGAAATTTTATTGCAAGAAGATCGTAAGCGTAAACATGATAAGAATGAAATGAAATGTAGTTATCTATAAGATCGTCTATGAGAGAATTAGTTCATATATATATATATATAAAACAGATCTATAAAGCCGTAAGCAGCCCATTATGTGCACTGCTGCTTTAAAAAAAAAAAGCACAAATCACAGAACTTTATATTTAAAAAAAAACATCGAGCAAATGAGTGCATCTAAGAAAAAAGCCGTGTCATTCGATTGAAACCATCATAAAAAAATGAACTTTCTAAAATGTAATGATTTCGTTTTTTTCTAACAATGACTTTTAATTGAACCATTCTTTTATGTATAAAAAGTCGATTTATAAGGGGGTCCTTTATATTATACGTCACGCTTTTTTAACTCAATATCTTGTTTTTTTTATTTGTATTAATACCAATGCCAAAATTCTGACCACGTTTAAAAATATTACATAATGATTATTTACGAATCTTTTTATGCATAAAAAAATGTAAACTGTATACATACTACCTAAAATCTCTTATACTATTTAGTTTATTTGGAATACTTCTATAACTTATACATGAATGACTCTTGTGCTTGTGGAATGATTTAATACAAATGGGAGAATCTCACAGGTATATAAGCAACAATTGATGTATATTATATCTTAAATGTACAACATACATGCGGCTAATCTATGTGGAAGCATATTGGCTTCTCTTAACACTAATGGCTGGCACTTATTTTTAGTAATAAATACTAATTAATGAAATTGTTAACATTAATCGAAAATATTTTAAAAACAGTAAGAATAGAATGCAAGACTGAAAAAAATTTTGTCCGAGTGTGGTTTGAACACACAGCTTGAGGCTCTCGAACTGTCTGTGGTATGAGAGGATGAATTGCTTGTATACACATACATCTATAGATATACATTTTCATATAAAAATCTCCGAACAGGGGGACTTAAGCTTCTCCTCTGCCCCCCCCCCCTCCTCTAAGCGGCCCTTGTGACGCTGCCTTCTGTTAACCGGACAGATGCTCTTACCAATTCAGCTACCGAGAAATTGCGTGTTCACGACATTTTAAGTTTAATTACATCGGATTCTTCGATAATTATCAGAGTAATTCAAATATAAATCGAGCTTGGGGTGAAAAATAGCTCGTCCGCGAGAATGAAATGAATCTGAACTTACAGTGTCGTAAAAACGCAGATCCTTGGAAGCTTAATTAGTAAGCGCATCTGTCCGGTTCACAGGAGACTGTTCAAATCACTCTAGGGGATGATTTTTTTTATTCTCGGATTCCATTCATTCTCGTTTCAGAAGATTTTTGATTAATATTAATAATTTTATTGATTAGTATCATTTATCAAAAATAATTACGAGCCTATGGAGTTGAGAGCGCCTATATCCACTTATATAAGCCACGTCTTCGATATAATGTATATCAATCGTTGCTTGTATACCTATTAGATTCTTTTACTTATATGACGTCTAGGATAATCATGTGCCCTACCATATGGTCTTGATGATGAAGATTTTTTGTAGAAATTTAATATGATGATGTACTTAAAAGGTGTTAATCGTATAAATTATACCGGGTAATATACTGTTGAGTACACGGTTAAAAAGCCGTAAATCGTATGAATTTCCGCGCTTCGAAAATGTTGCTATGCATAGCTAGGTGTTGTTTTCCTTGTTGACAAATATTAGTGTAGTTAAGATTGTAACCTTGAGCTGATTACCTCTGTTCGCTTCTGTTAATAAAGTTAGGTTTCGTTTTGATAAAGTAACGTATTTTAATTGTTACTTGTGAATGTAACAATATAATCGTTTACTACAGCTTATGAATGAGAAAAATTTGCCATTTATGTATATGAGTTTTGGATGCAATAATAAAAAATCAATACCTTAATGTTTTCGTACGTAATAGGAGTGTATTTTAACCATTACAATCATACAAATTTTGTAATACAATGAATTAAATGGAATCTGATGGATATTGCAATCTTTTTTTGTAAGCGTTCAACAGTTTTTATATTATAAATCATGAAGTAGAAGCAAGGAAAAATTGTTTTCGTGTATTAAAAGTCACAGTATGCTCAATTAAGTATAAAGTTCTTATATCATATTAAAATTTAGAAACATTTGCGATGGACGATTCCAGGCCCTGATTCATCATATTCTTGCTTGGATATCCACATTTGCTGGAAAGTAGATAAAGATGCTAAAATAGAACCACCGATCCACACTGAATATTTCCTCTCTGGAGGAGCAATAATTTTTATTTTTATTGTAGATGGAGCCAACGCAGTTATTTCTTTTTGCATCCTGTCAGCAATTCCTGGATACATTGTTGTACCTCCTGATAGCACGGTATTCGCATATAAATCCTTACGAATATCAACATCGCATTTCATGATCGAGTTATAAACAGTTTCGTGTATACCACAAGATTCCATTCCTAAGAAAGATGGTTGGAATAATGCTTCAGGACAGCGAAATCTTTCATTACCAATGGTAATAACTTGCCCGTCAGGTAGTTCGTAACTTTTTTCGAGTGAAGTGCTTGCTGCTGCGGTTGCCATTTCTTGTTCAAAATCTAATGCCACGTAACAAAGTTTCTCCTTAATATCACGTACGATTTCACGTTCAGCTGTTGTTGTGAATGAATAACCTCTTTCAGTGAGAATTTTCATTAAATAGTCAGTTAGATCACGACCGGCTAAGTCCAAACGTAAGATAGCATGGGGTAATGCGTAACCTTCATATATTGGTACAGTGTGAGAGACACCATCTCCCGAATCAAGGACGATTCCCGTAGTTCGACCAGATGCATAAAGGGAAAGAACAGCTTGAATAGCGACGTACATAGCTGGGCTATTAAATGTTTCAAACATTATTTGAGTCATTTTTTCGCGATTTGCTTTCGGATTTAGTGGAGCTTCCGTCAAAAGTACCGGATGCTCTTCAGGAGCAACACGTAATTCGTTGTAAAATGTATGATGCCAAATTTTTTCCATGTCATCCCAGTTTGTAATAATTCCATGCTCTATCGGGTATTTAAGAGTTAATATACCTCTTTTACTCTGCGCTTCATCACCTACATAGCTGTCTTTTTGTCCCATACCAACCATGACACCCTGAAAAAAAAAATCGTTATTTTGTATTGCTGTTAAAAATGAATAAAATCATGAATTTTATATCACATCAATGGGAAGAAAATAATGACACGACTATTGTGATAAGAAAAATGACACTTTTTAGAAATAAAAAATCTTAGATGTCTCGTAATTTGTGAACATTTATCAGCAAAGTTATTCATCAAAATTTATCATTCTCAAGATCTATATGAAAAAATATTAATTCAAAGTATATTTTCGACATGCTTAGAACAAATGCATATGAATAAAAAAGAAAACTATGGCAAAAATTATTCGGTAAAGAAAAATTTTTGCTTACAAAACTGGGAATAATAATACTTAAAAATAGTAAATAGTAAAAATAGTGAGCAGGTTAATACCAATGTCTGCACAGACAGAACAATCATGATGTTATTGCATAGAAATCGTGAATGCAATTAGCTAACGTGACTCACTATGAGCTATTAGTATAGTTTATATGATCTTACTGCACATAGTGTATGGCTTAAGCGCATTGACTATAGCTATAGGCAAAACGCATAGCGGCGATGTAGTTTTGTCCGATGCCGTCTGGCATTTGCTTTCCCCACTCTGTACCTTCTCTGCTCACAGCTCAAACAGTCTGTATATGTGATTACCGGATCGAGCAAATACATATGCATGCATTTTATATACAGATGTATGGTATGTTGGTGGGGGAAGAAAACGCCAGACGGCATCGGACAAAGCTCCATCACTGCTATGAGGTTTTGCCCACAGCTATAGTCTATGCGTTCAAGCTATATATTCTGTGCTTAAAAATCATGAAAACTATACCAATTGCACCTAGTAAGCCCTATGGGCTAGTCACGTCAACACTGTATATGCAAAAACATCATTATTTTTCTCTTCGTGAATGTACTTTACGTATGTATTCAGGTATTTTGTTTTTAACAGTCAAAATATCGCTTACGTACGCACATTTACCTAACCAGCATTAAAAATACTATTAGAATATATCGTTTGAGCTTAATTGACTGCACAAAGGGCTTATTATGGTTAGGCCATGCTTTTCTGCACGATTAATTTTAAGGTTTTTTTTTTACTGTACAAATAGATATTACGCTCCTAAGGAGGTTCAATGGTTTTTTTAAAATGAAGAAAAAGCAATGAAACTTTCTACAACAACTATTTCGAGTGTCTGGAAACTGAGTGAACTTTTTCAGCAGAAAACCAAAAAATTTGTTATTGATAAAAAATAAGCCAGAACTTATTGGTGTCCTTACGAGCTTGTGTTAAGACTTTTAATTTTATGAACAAAAACATTTGCACAGTTTCCTGACACTCTTAATAGTTATAATTAAATGTTTTACTGCTATTTCTGCATTTAAAGAGAATTATTGAACCTCCTTAAAACACATTTGACATTATTATTTTTAGGCATCTATTTCAATTCATTGAATTTTGTTCATGTGCTTGAGCCTTGGATTTCATATTACTTATCGTTACTCCGTTTCCATATATATCTGAAAGTTTTCATCTCTGTCTAATCTCTGATATATTGAAGGGTCTTTGTCAATATTTTTGTATCTCCTAAGTAATTTTGTGTGTAATATAGAATAAATTACCATAGTCAAAGTATCTGCAGCATAAATAAATCATTATAGATCGTAAGACATGATACAAATTGAAGTATACGTTCAATGTAATAATCTCTATGTTTTAAGCCTTTAAAAAGGTAAAGTTTTGGCAAGGCGTGCCTTACCTTATTTATTTTAAGTACCTTTAACTACAAAATTTCTGGTCTGCTAAAGACGTATTGTATTATGCTAAATTATTGGTTGCATGATCGTGTTACTTGTTTGTGTTCTCGTGTACATCTCTTTCTCTTTCTTTCCTTCTTCCTGTACTAATCTCTATCACTATAGTAGGTACTCTAAAATACGCAATTGCCAAAATGTCCATCTTGAGTTAAGCTTGGCAGTAATAAGGCTGCGTGTACATGAAGTCTTGCACTTGCCAGACTGCCCAATGGCATGCCGTTATAATTTCCTACTTGAAATCTTAGACCAATGGAAAGTCAGCGTAATTTTGAGTGGAACTTACTGTGACCTGTCATTGGTCAGTCTGCTCACTTCAAAACGCCATGCATACGCAGCTTTAGGAAATAATTCGTGCCACAACGTGGGACATATCAGGGCGCAACTAAATTAGGCTTGAAATTACTTTTTACAATGAATGGCCTGATTATCAATATAGGTGATTCTTCCGTAACTTGCTCAGATAGTGTCTAGGGCTAGTACGTTTCAGCACAACGTGTTTCGAAAAGCGCACTTTTTAGTTATTTGTGCTACTTAACGGGGCTCCGCTGTGGCAAAGCTGTAGTTACATCAATCTTTGGGCTTATCACGGTATCACGTTCAACTTGCCAGTACTCAAAGAATACTCCAGGAATCAGGCCCAAAAGATTTATTGACATCGCTAGGACTGCCTACTTTTCCATAGTATTTGTTAAAAGATTACAAGTTTGATGGCTCCGCTAAGCAAATTATAACCTTAAAACACACTTTGATTGTTGAAAGTATGTTGTATATTAACAAAGACCGGAAAATATTTAATAGGATATTATAAAATTATCTGTCAAGAATGTGTGCTTAAGATTTCCAATCAAAAAATTTTAAACAAAAATTTGAGAAGCAATTTAGTAAATAAGCATTGTGCCGTGCTACGCTGCAACGAGTGTTGGGGACTGTTTTTGAAGTTATACTTCTATAGGCGCATTATGCAGGGGAGTAAATCAATGATTTCAAGACTCTCTCTCACTCCCAGAAGAGAATCCCAAAACAAAAGAAAATTTGAATAACTATAATTAACAATTAAAAAAAAAAAAAAAAAAAAAAAAAAAAAAAAAAAAAAAAAAAAAAAAAAAAAAAAAAAAAAAAAAACATTTTCCACGAGATTTGAACTCACGACCTTTCGCACGTTAGCCGTGCTCCGTACCTATCTAGCCACTAGCTACCTCTTATAGGTTAGTTCATGACTTTCACTGCCTCTTATACTGTGATGCGTAACTTATTTCAATCAAAATTTTAATCACTGTTTACTAACTAATTTGGTTTTATAAATTTTTATTTTTTTATACATATTTTATAACAAATTATAAATATAATTAAACAATTTTTTTCGAAACTTTGAGAGCCAAGTTTGAAATTATTTTACCGTACGTACAGGCATGGGAAAAGAGAGCGAGCCATACACTTTTTTTCATTATTTGTTAATTCATTCTAGGTTCGATGGATTAATTATTTGATTTTTTTCGCATCTTATTCTTTCAAAATTTTTAAAGTTAAGCAACAAAAGCGGTTTGATGTCCGCTCCAATCTCACCGTTCGTCTTGAGATTGAGTGCTCTTGACTGTGGCAGAATAACCGTCAGGTCACCATGTTAAAAATGTTTGGTTATGGTAATCTGACGGTAATTCTGCCGCATTCGAGACCACAGGTGTGCTCCCATGTGTGTGTAATATACAGATGCATGTAAAGACTTGCTATTACTTTTACTTGACTAAAGTAAACAAGTACCAAAAATTTTTTGCATGCTCAGCAGATTGATGCAGAGCCCATTATTTAATCAACGGCTTGATATAACGACTTAATCTCAAACTATTTTAAAATACGCGACATAAAAAATAACAATTCTTATGGGTTTTTCAAGGGAAAAAAAATCAGCGCGGAACATATATATAGAGAGGTGTTGGTTAATGTAAAAACTTTTCCTCAATCGCCAGTGTTTTGGATGTATTTATAGCATATTTAGAAAATCATGGCAAGTATACACAAAAAATTATTTTCGGTTTTGTGCACACATACCCTTGAAATATTCGAAAATACGCAATATCTTAAACAGAGAGCCAGATAGGCTAAAAATAACAATTTTTACGGATGGATTAAAGGGTAAATAAACATATAGTCGGACGTTTAGAGCGGTTTTAGTCGACGTTATACCATAACCTTAATTTTCCCAATTTTGGGTATGACTTGGTAAAAAAAGTAGTAAAAAAATTTTCGAAAAAAGTCAAAACACGTTTAAGATATGATGACGAATGCATACAAATAAAACCAAAATAATTGTATGACAGCACAACCTTTAAAAAACAGAAAATACGCTATATTTCGACGGGTATGCAAGATAGGTCGAAAATAACAAATTTTACAATTAAATGCAGACATGCATACGTTATTAAGAAATTATTTCCCATATGGCTTGAAAACAACATAACGTTTTTAAGTTGCTTTTGTCTCAGAATAAATTCATTGCATCTAATGTATAGTTTTTTTTATATCTCATGCTATTTACGCACATGACTTCAATCTCTTATCTGTCACTCACTTGCTCTCGCTCCCTCTGTTAGTACACTAAGGGGCCCTGCTCCCTGCGCGCTTCGCGCACTAACCCCAATATTAATTCAAACACATTTATTTCTATGATTTTTAAAGAAAAATTGAATAATTAGTTATTTCACAAGATACACTTCTAATTTTTATTAAACCAACAAATTTTGATTGATTTTTAATTATATTCTAAAAACTCATTTTCAAATTATCCCGCTCTTGATCAGTCTCAACCAATCACAGAACGAATAAAAAGGCTTTAGTCACATGAGGTTCAATCTTTTAAGGTAGGAGGATTTGTAAATATTTTAAAACTATCGAAGTTCGCACATCCGCGGTGTATCACACGTGACGTACTCAATTTTGTTTCTTCATTCGTAAATAAGGTAATTTTTTAAGTACAGCTCCATTAAACATAATTCATTAAAGATATGCTAATCATCCATTTTATATGATTAAATAGACATTTATTAATTGAACTGGTTTATTAATATTTTCTAAGCCTTCTTTTTGGTATATATTATATTGTGGGTGTTTTATACGCGACTAAGAATAAGTGTGTGAGCGTATGTAGCCGATGCCAGCGCGACATTAGAGATGTTATCAACGTAGGAAGTTATTTTGAAATAATCAGAAGATTCAATTAAAGTGGGCAGTCTCTAACTAGCTAGCGTGGCTGCGTGGCTGCACATCGTGCCATGGCTATACTCTGAAGTTCTCTTATCTACATTCTTATCTACATAATATATTCTTTATAATTGTTTATTTATTAAATATTAAAATATTTATTGAATCTGTATATATATATCACTAAATTAACGAATATCCTTATTCCAACGATGATTGCACCACCTTAGATACATCGAATTGGGTTATTTAAAAAGTTTTTTTGTAACAGCTACATCTACATTTATGTCAAAAAAGTATAGCTTCATAGTTGGGTGCCTAAGCACCCGCTGGTTGTTTTCACATTATTGCTTATAACTCGAAAAAATGGTTCATTACCTTGGGACCCCGAAGTGTCAATCTGTTCAGGAGTTCACAAGCTTCCATCCCATGTATAGCTTGTTACGAGGAAAACGCTTAAACTGCTTATTTTGAACGTGAAACATAAGATAATGATGCTCCCCATCGTATGTCTCGTAAAAAGAATCTTTTCTTACATTGTTTGTAAACACAAGCAGTTTACACGTTTTCCCTGTAACAAGCTACACATGGGATTAAAGTTTGTGAACTCCTGAACAGATTTGCACTTCAGGGTCCCAAGGTAATGGACCATTTTTGCGAGTTATAAGCAATAATGGGAAAAAACAGGCCACAACACGCGGCGCAGCGTAGCGTGGCACAATGATTATTTACTTAATTGCTTCTTGAATTTTTTAATGTCAATATTTTGATCTTAAATTTTTAACACACATTCTTGAAAGGCAAGTGCATGATATCGTATTAAAAAATTTCCGGTCTTCGGTTATTTATGACACATTTTTGACAATTGAAGTTTGGGTTTTAAGGTTATAATTTTCTGAGCCAAGCCATCAAACATTTGAACTTTTGACGAATACCATGGAAAAGTGAACAGTCTTAAGAATATCGGTAAATTTTTTGGGCCTGATACGTTAAGTATTATTTGAGTCCTGGCGAGTTGAATGTGACTCCGTGATTAGCGCCCAAAGATTGACTACTGGCCTTGCCGCAGCGGAGCCTCCTTAACAATGATATTTTAAAGTATCGACCTGTAGTAAGCAAATGCACATGTTAGTATTGCTAGAAGTTTGGACCTCTTAAAAACCAAGTGTTTGAATTTTCATACAAGGACGTACAAAAATTTCGATCAGTTCCGAGCCTCCCTAGTATGAACACTAGGTGAACTTGTTTTAGGTACAGAGGCTGTATTTACTTATGCTATCAGATTGTGATATATATTCTGTAGCTGAAAAGTCTTTGTGTTTTGTCTGCGAGTTGTAAGAGCTCCAAAGCTCGTAATACCAGTTCGGATATTGCCACACCCCAAGCCAAAGCTTGAGAGTAAAAGTTATTATGATATAAAAAAAATTAATAAACTCTTTTATATATCCACGAAATCTCTCAATGAACTAAACTTTACTATTTATTAATGCTGTAAATCTTTTAAATAAGAACTTTGTATGGAAATCCGTTAAGTATTGGACCAGGATATTATTTGCAATAAAAATACTACAAAAAATGTTTTTTTAGAAAAATTTAGGTTCAACAAATTTTAAAGTTTATTTAAGTCAAGTACAGAAGAATAACCTATACATGACACTTAGATGTACATATACTTTTAATATGTTAAGTTAAGAAGTGGATAGTGTCTATTTTTTATCTATTTCTTTCACTTCATACGTGGTATCAATAATTTTAGTATGAATGTTCAATTGAAATACGGTCATTTACATTAAACGAATCAAATAACTAGCGCATCAGTTATAAAATGTATTACCCTTCTTTCGAATTGTAAATATAAACAAATGTAATAGCATGGTATCGCTAGAAAAAGAATGTGTTTAAACGTATCATATTCTCTACCGAAAAATTATTCATGATACATAAGTAATTCACCCCCCAGAAAGGCAGGGGACGCGGGCGCGGGGGGGGTGAAACCCCCCCACCCCCCCCCCCCCCCCCCCCCCTCGACTGCTCCCATGCCTCTGCACATCCCCCAAATCTTATTCACTGCCATCTGCAATGCGTTACAGAATTAATTGGTCAAAACATGCTTGTTTTTCAGAATTTATAGAGTATCTATGGTCCCCTGCCTCCCCCTTCCGCTCGCCGTACCCCCTTACTTTTCTTATGCCCCCCTCACTTTTTATTTGGCACGGAGGATCCACAGCCCCCCCGCAGCTGCCTCTTATCCTTCCTACAAAAGAAAGTTGATCGTTGCTGATTTAATCGTAACTTGAAATGATTTGCCCCTACCCAAATCCCCTTACATTTATAACGTGCCCCCCACCTCACCTGCAACGGCTTCCATAGCTACTACATAGACCCCACACCTCCCACACGATGCTCTAAGTGCCATTAAGAAAACAAAGTTTGATGCATTCCTCCTTAAGTCTTAACACAGACCTTTTACTCCTCATAATTTTATATTCAAGTTTTCTCCACGTGACAATACGTACAAATCTAAGACTTTTCACGTATTTTTGTATACATATAGGAAAAGGTACAATAGCCAGAAATATACTCTCATATATAATTTCTTTGTTAAATAATAATTAGTAGGGCTATCCGAATCACCACCCCCCCCCCCTTTGTTTCCCTGGCTAGCTTCTCCACCCCCCCCCCCTGACCCTGCCAAATACGACGGGAAAACCTTCCTTCCACATAATTTCCGAGGCCCCCGTATATCCCATCCAACACCCACTCACAGAATAGGATGAAATTTTTTCGATATTCCGAATCAGTAAAATTTTCTGCTTTTCTATCGTGACCAACCCCCAGACCGTAATACTTTTAGTAAGCCCCATCCTCCCCTCGCCTACACCCCCCTATATACCCGAATCATTCTGTAAATGGTTATAATTGCAAATATCCTTTGAGTAGTGATATTTTGCTTAAAAATTCTTACATGGATGATTTTTACTTTGGAGCAGATACTGAAGCTCAAGCTCTTGCTAGTCAGCAAGAATTATTATCTATGATCAGGGCTGGCGGCTTCTTACTCAGCAAATGAGCATCCAACATGTCAAGTTTATGCAGGGACAATGAACGAGAATCGAAATTCCTATCTTAAGCTAAAGGTGTGTCAGCTCTAGGACTCCGGTGGAATTGTCAGACACCTATTTAACAATAATTACTCTGTCTCTGAAATCCACTTAACCACCCACAAAGCATGTAGTATTATCAATAATAGTCCGCCTTCTTGATCCTCATGGCTGGTCCTCTCCAGTCTTGATTTTTGCTAAAATTTTAATTCAAGATACATGGCTTCTGGATCTGGACTGGGATAGTTCATTACCTAATTCTTTGGCATAAAAGTAAATTGAATTTCACGAATCTCTTCTTCGGTTGGAATCAATAAAGGTACCAAGGTGGCTTGACATGAGCTCGGAAAATGCCTCGCATATAGAGTTGCATAGGTTTTGTGATTCTTCTGAGCGTGCCTATGCAGCTGTAATATATATACGAGTTGTATTACCAGAACAAGTTTGCCAGTCCAATCTGCTGGTTGCCAAAAGTTGTGTGGCCCCAATCAAGATCTTAAGCATCCCAAAGCTGGAGCTCTGTGAGGCAAAATTGTTAGCTGAGGTACTGTATCGTGTCAAGGACAATTTATAACTTGAATCTGGTAAAACGTATGCATGAACTGATTCTCGAGTTGTCCTTGCTTGGATTTCTGGGCATGCCTCAAAATGAATCTTGTCTATTGCAAACCGTGTTTCTAAAATCAAGCTCATATTGCCACCAAAATATTGGAATTATATCTCGTCTGCTAAGAACCCAGCTGACATCACGAACTGAGGTATCCCTCTCATTAAACTAAAAGATCTCAAATTATGGTAGTACGGCTCCGATTGGCTTCAAAATCCTGACCATAATATAATACCATCGCATGTTTAGCTGCTCGATACTGTTCCAGAGATGAAGGCTAGAGTTACAGCCTTAACAGCTCATCTGAAAGAAAATTTTGACTTACTTGTAAGATTCTCTTCTCGTATGAAGCTGAAACTAGCAGACAAACCATAACAGCGGAAACGTAAGATACCAAAATGAAGGGGTACCTAGTCTATTTTCAAGGGTAGCTCAATTGGAATTCTGTATTTTATGATTCCGCTGCTACGGTTAGTCTGCTAGTTTCAGCTTCATTCTTCTCGTACCCAATTTGTTGGAATAACGACCTACCTCTCTCGATTTTATTTCAACCTTCTTTGGTTAAACACTCGCAGCTTAATTTCTTTGGACCAGACATTTTAACCTTTAAATCTGCATGTAGGTTACCCTCTAATTCACAATTGGCTTCCTTTAAACCATTCTTAGACGACTCTGGACTGCCGAACAGGACGTATACAAAGTTCACCATAGGCCTCTTACAGTAAAAAGCATCAAGCATTGCTACATAAAGTCTGCCCTTCGTCTGCTCTGCTAGTTAAGCACGCACACTATCAAACACTTCATGGTGGCCCACTTCAAAGTAGAATCTATTTTGCAGCTCGATTTTATATTATCCACTCTCGCTCTCCTGATTCATCGTATTATTGATCTATGCGTTCGTTGTGCTCGATATTCCTCCCGTCCGGCACAACCTCAAACAGGCAACATTCCTGCCTGTAGGATTATGGGTATAAGATCGTTTCTGACTGCTGGAGTTAATTACGCTAGGCCAGTTCAAATCCTTATAGCTCGGGGACGTGGGAAAAAATCTCATAAGGCTTGTATTTGCTTATTTATATGTACAGCAAGTAAGGCCATCCACCTCAAAGTCCTATCCAACTTGACTTCCTTGACATTCATTGCTGCCTACCAAAGGTTTGCTGCTCGTCGAGGTCGCTGCCAAACGCTGCTAAGTGACGATGGGACCAAATTCCATGGTGCGGAAAAGAAGCTAAGATAAATGTTCACCGAGGCATCAAACTTCCACTGACAGTCTGCTGAAACACTCTCAAATGACGTCGTTGAATGGACATTCATAACTACGTCCGCCCCCCACTTTGGTGAACGTAAGGAAGCGAGAGTACGGTCTGTGAAAAAGCATCTGCGTCGGGTCATTGGCTACACCATACTCACCTTTAAAGAGCTAAGTACTTTACTCTCCCAAGTCAAGGCCTGATTAAACCCACGACCGTTAACTTATTTTCGTTATCATCCAAACGACCCAATGCCCGTGACATCTGGTCGTTTTTTAATAATAGGTTAACCGATTGTTCCAGTGCCTGGGCCTAGTTTTGCGGGCGAAAAACTTCTTCCTCTTTCTCCTTGGAAACTGCTGTAACAGATAATTGATCACTTTTGGGATCGTTAGCGCTAAAAGTACTTGCGTACCCTTTAACAACGCACAAAATGGCGCACTACAAAAAACAACTTTGAGGTTGGGTCCATAGTTCTTGTCATTGACGACAACGTTTCACCATCAAAATGGCCACTAAGCAACATTATCAAGGTTATAAAAGAAAATGACGATGTTGTCAGCGTGGCAAGAGTTAAAACAGTGGCGTGGATCTTTGTGCACCCTGTGGTAAAATTGTGTCCTTTGCCTGTTGCGGCAACTAATAACTGAGTGCCGTACACACCTTGCTTTATCAACTAGTTGATAATACTCTCTTTTATATGTAATTTTGTTATTTCGATATCTTTCGCATTGCAAAATTGTTCTTCGCATCGTTTAAAAACCTTTTCTATGATTGACGGAATTACAAAAAAAAAGATAATTACCTCTATTTTTGCGATCTGTTAGAGATAACTGTATCTTATGCTCTATTTTCCTATCTTTAATGATTAGATCTTCATTGTTGTGGGTATTAAATTAAATTTTTAACAAAATAATGAGTAGACATTTTTTGGATTTGTTTGCAGGAAAGTTTAAATTATCATAACCTTGAATTTCCATCAATAAAGCATAGACGACATCTCTTTTTACTTTTAGAATAAAATGTACCTTTTTGCTTCATCATAGAGAAAGATTTGTATCGGTAAAAAAATGGTGGAAATACGTTAGAAATTTGTTATATAGTGTCTCAAGTGAAAAATACCATTTTCAGAGAAAGTCTGTCTGTGTGAGTGTGTGTGTGCGGTGTGTGTGTGTGTAACGGCAGGTTTCAATGATTCTGGGCTTACAATTTTTGTCTTCTTATCCTTATGGTGGCTCGGAAAGAAAATTTCAGTTTCATACCTTATCAAGGTTTTTATAACGATTTTTCTGGTCAAAAAACTAATTTGAATTTCTTAATAGTTATATCTGATAGGGCTTTAATGAACTTTATTTTCCATTTTCAATCATTTTGATTAGTTATTTTATTTAGTTTTTACAGAAAAAATACTGAGTTTTTTGTGGAAAATCACTCATATTTATGTGCAAAATTGAAGAGTTTTGATGATAATAGTATTATTAATAATTTTTTCATTCCTTCTTTCAACTATTTAGGAAAAGAATTAAGTTTTTCACGTTATTAAGGTTTGTATAATGATTTTTATGGTTTAAAAACTTTTTTTTTACTTTTTGAGGGTAAAAAAGCCTTATTTGAATTTTGAAATAGTCACATCCGATAAAGCTTCAAAAAAGTTGTATTTTTCATTTCAAATCATCTCGATAGGTTTTTTTCTTGATTTTTAGGAAAGAAATACTTAGACCCTTGTGGAAAATTAGAAAACAAGAATCTATTTTTAAATTTTATTCTGTTCATGGTTAAGCTTACAGGTGACGTAGTACAGTAATGAGTACAGGAATTATACTATAACAATGATCAATATACAGCTTTCATAACCTATCTATCTCTCTCATACACTGTAAGTAAAAACATTGGTGTGAAATTACTGCGTTCAGTGTAGAAATATTACGACCCTCGTTAAATGTATTGAGATAACTAAAATTATGTATAAAATTACAAGTTATTTAAAATAACACCGTTCGCGAGTAGAATTTGATCATCGCGGTTTGGATGTTAATAGCTTAAAAGAAATTTATTTTTATGAAATTCAATTGGTCTTTTTTTTATTAGTCATATCTCAGAAACCGAGTCATTTCGATGATTTAGGGTTAAAATTTTTATTTTCATGTCCTTTATTGGTTCACAAAAAAATTTAACGTTTAATGCCCTATTAAAGTTGTTATGACGCTTTTTGATGCTGAAATAATAGTTTTTGCTGTTTTGGCATTGATAGATGATTAAATAGCTCTATATAATTCAATATTATTTCAGCTACAAGATAGTTGTATTACGTACATCGAATTCAGTAATAAGTACTAATTATTTGTTCAATTGTTTTTCATTAAAAAAAATTATAACTATTTGGTTTATGTTACTTAGTTAGGTAAAGATTATAATCTTATTTTTTAAATAGTTCCACATTGTAGAGCATGAAAATAGCTTATTTCCAGATTTTAAATCATTCTAATATTTTATTTTACTTTTATTTAGTTGGATAAATTTTGTTGGGGAAGCTTTGCGCTAATTTATTGGCAGCGGTTTTTTCTTTTGCGACTAAGTACGTTCAGCATTAATGCTAAAAATTATATTCTGGTAAAATTCTCCAGCGGTCGTACACTTTAATTAAAAAAAAAAAACCCAATTACATTCTCTTTATTTTGGATGCGAATCTATTATTCTTTGCTTAGTTTTTCAAAGAAAAAAAGGAAGCACGCATTATTGTAGCATGCGACACATGTCCCTGACGGGGTATGCGGTATGTACAATGTATAGGCTGTTTCTATACTATATATAAATGGTCTCAGCGACGAGACAGAGGTAGCTCGTGCGTAATCGGCAACAGCCGCATTAGGTAGGTAGGAGAAGGGAGGCTTGTCTAGCCCAGCAGCTTCGAGCGCGTTGCGTTGCGTGGTCGCCGGTCGGTTCACGCTCTGTCTTACACCGCTACCTTCGAGCGATAGGATGTACTCTGCATATGCGTACACACGTTTTGTATAGAATTTTTAATTATAGTAATATTACTTGATACTTATTTTTACAATAAATTCTCTTTTAAGTGACAATCGTTTGTCTAACCTTCATTTGCCTGCTGTTTAAAATTTTCCATCACGAAAGAAGGCGGTTCCAGCAATACATTCCTTGAACTTGCGGAGGCCAAAATCTCAAACAATATATATATGTATTAGTGGGGCTTGGCCCTCTGCACGCTTCGCGTGCCAAATCCCATATTTTGATATTGTTATTCTTATGTTCTTATGTCTAAATATGAAATTTAAGAACTTATTCCTTAATATGTATATGCGTACAAACGTAGAAAACCAAAAGGATAACGTGGAAATTCGTTTGGAAAACAAAAAAATATAGTCGATACATGAAATAATCTCATAGATTTAGCAAATAATTATTACTCAATAATATATAATAGTTTAATAGTGATTTATTACTATGATCGGTATTTAGGCTTAACATTATTACATACTCGTACACATAATGGATTTGCATACAATGTGTATTGAATATTTATTATTACTGAGATAATTTTGCGTTTCATAAGGTTATTTTTCAATATTTTAAATAAATTATTGATATAGGTTCATGAAACAATAACATTTAAAAAATTTACACTTGATATTAGGGAATAGAAAATTTTTTCTCTTTTCATACAGATTTTGACATACTATTACGTTCACCTTTTTGATGCCATAATTAATAAAAATCCGTTATGTCTTCAATTATTACTAATTTTCTTTACACTAGAGTATAAAACGTTGTTTTAACACAGTTTATTATAACTGACTTTTGTTCAATATCATAGGAAAATTTTAGAATTTCTTTTAACATCAATATATTAGAATTTATAACATATTCGTTTACTTTCAATGCTCACTCTGCTGTCCATTACTTACCAATAAAGATATCTTATATATTCACATGAATTATCCAACATATGCATATCTCTCCATTATCTTTTAATCCTGTACTTCCGACTCACTTTATTATTGTATTTCCTACTTTTGTTCCTAGCTCTTTACATAGCAATATGTTCTCAACGTTTTTTTTTTTAACAAAGCCTACAGTCAATCACTTAAAACCCTTTCCATTCGAATAACTAAGCCTATACCATTGCGCTTTTCAATTTCCTTGTAAGTTTTTCTTTTCGCAATAATTTTGTTTGCACGTTTTTTTGTACCTTTTTATATTATTCACAGCTGCTAGAATTCTCTGTAACCATTAACTTTTTATGTATTTTCTGATTGATAAAAGTCTTTCTTCTCCTTGTATAATTCTTTCTGACTTTTTTAAGTTCATTTTCCTCGGTTACTTATAAAAACTATTGTTTAACCATTCTCTACTATTTTATATCTTACTTGAACTAATTTGCTGAATTTAAGTTGTTTTTTATTATTGTATAATTTTTCCATAAAGCATGCGTGTGATCACTTGCTCTTGTCTATATTTAAAATGGACAAACAAAAATTTTTGTACTTCTCCTTATTTCTACTTCTATACCTACTATTTCTGCCTCCATATTTAATACATGTATATATGTATATGTGTATATATATATATATATATATATATATATCTTTGTATCCATTTAAACCCAAGATTATGTTTGTAAGTCTGTCTTATATTTTTTCTACTTATTCTTTTCTTTTTTATACGAGAATCTCCGCTCTGAGTGTGGAATATACCTTTATCGTGTAACCCATGAGAAAAAATCTTAGATCTGAACTGCTCACTTTAGTTCTTTTGCTTAAGCCATAAACTGCGTTGACTAACCTTCCCATCCTACCTGTGGTTTTTTCTCTATTCAAAGAGGACCTATTTTTTGTTGAGAACCACACTCCTTGGTCTATATATTCGCTAAAAACTTTTAATACCTTGCCTTTGAATTCAAACAGATCTGATTCTATCCCCTCTACATACCTAATATTTAACACTTTCGTCTTTTTTTTAAAGGATACTTCCAGTTCACTTTTCGTACCATATTTATCTAAGTATTTCAGCATTTGTTTCGTGTTTTCAGAATGATACGCGCCTAAGACAACGTCATCAGCAAATTTAAAACAGTGGTTTTCTAGTTTGCCGGTGAGAACACCTCTTTTATTAATCTAAATTCTTTCATTGTCTATATCCTCTATAAAAAACTTAAATACACCCTGCTTTATGGTTGCCCTTTTATTACCTCTTCTACTATTTTAAATAACTGTGTTGGCTCCTGGCCTGTACTTACTTTTTTTTAGTTTATTTATAGATTTTTTTTAACATTATTATGACTATTAAACGTATCCCTATTCTCTCTAATTTCACCCTGAACATTTCTCTATTGATCGTATTAACTGCAAAGTCCACAAATACAGCATATGATGTATTACCCCCTTTCTTTACAAAAATATAGTCCCTTGGTTTTCTTTTTGCTCTCAAGCCAGCCTGAGTCTCTTTACTGTTTTACCCTTAACTATTTTTTTTAACTCTTTATGCAATTATAATTGCTAATATCTTGAATTCTACATTTTGAAAAACACGCTTCCCTGTAGTTTGCCCCACCTTTTATTAATATATGTTTCTGTATATAACCTATTAAAAGTGTTAGTTAATTCAATCATCAAAATCGTAAACAGATTTTTTTTAAATTGCCCAACAATTCCATTCGTCTTCTACGGCTTTTCCATTTTTTATTTTCCCTAGAACTTTCATCGCTTCAATGATCGTTATATCCTTGTAAAAATCCTTTTAGACATTCCTGTTGATTCCTGTACCTTTTCTATCATTTTAGTATGGTATATCTCAATGCTATCTGTTATCAAATTTAAAAAAAATTTCTTTCTACACATTTTTTTTATTTCTATCCTTCTTTCTTTTTGGTGTGAATTTTCCAATCGCATCCGAAAACTTATTTAAATTTTGCCGTCCGCTACTATGCTTATTTTTTGTTCGGTTTTTTCAGTTTTTTCATCTCTTATAATTTCTTTTAACCTTTTTTTTATCTTTGATTTAATTTTTGGACTCTCCCTTTTGTGTTTTGACCATTTTGTAAGTTTTACTGCAGTCTTATCTGGATTCAGAAGATTTGACGAGTTAAAACGGCACATGAAAAGTAATAATATTAAACAAATAGATTATATGTTTGTTCTATAAATTATATGATTTTAATTAAATAATATAATTTTTCAAATTTTGTGTAGTCCTGGACGAATTGTCTGTAGTCCGAAGTTTTTTAAGATTATAGAAGTATGATCAGCAGACTAACAATAATGATTTGGAACGATACTAAAAATATTATCAAACAGTAATGCTTGTCTTATATTGTAAATACATTAGATGGTAATCATCACAAATATTCGTTTATAAGGAATATGGCTGAACCTTCCACTCGTAATCTAGATCGAGGAAGTAGAAGAAACTTTCCCAATAAACACAAGAGAAGGTGATAATGGATTTCAAAAGGTATGTATAATTGAATCAACAGTTTCTATGGAAATCAAACAATATATTTGTTAATGATATTGTGAATTTTAAAGGTAGAAAGCATTACATCTTAAAACATAGTTTTTTCTAGACATAAAAATTAATAATATTTTTTTTCCAAAAATAGAAAAAAGCAGGTGGAGTAAGCGGAAGAGTGTTGATGGATTGTATTAAGTATAGTGAAGCAACTGTGATTGGGTAAAGAATATTATATTGTTAGAGATGATAGAAAAAGAACAAAGAGTGTTGACCCAAATATATTTGGGCTAGAAATTATGTTAAAATGAACGTACAACTACGCCATTTGAGTAAAACATGGCAGAGGGAGCTGACCCAAATATGTCGGGGTTAAAAATCACGTAACAATCAACGACTTACTACATAATTTGAAAGGGGCGGGTGAATACTCACTGTCCACCAAATAACTATATAATATGAAATAATACGTATATATCGGACGTTGCACGTCGACGGGGCCACCTGGATGGCAAAATTTGACGCAACCTGGAACATTTGTTTTGTGCTTAAATTGTTTGCACGATTATAGGCTTTTGAAAGTCACCTAGTCCTTTAATAAATTCGAAATTACGGATCCAAGATTGCGGACAAATTGTTGAAAATCAACGGATTTCTATTTGAAGAAATACTACCTTCTACTAATCAAAATTGTAAGAATGTATTGTTTCTTGCTATTTTCTGAATAAAATTGGCGTTTTTGAGTAAAAAATTCATGAATTTTTCTAATTCTTTTAGCTGGATACTATATCATGTTTTGGTCTCATATAGACAGAGATCACACTATTGAGAAAGTTGTTCAATATTAGTGCTTGAGGTCGCTGATTGCAAATCCAAGGTCATGTGTCGATAAATTCAAAATAAAGGACCCAAGATGGTGGCCAAATTTTTAAAAGCCAAGTAATTTTAGGTAAAAAAGGTACAACTGTATCATAACACAATTCCTTGGTTATAATACTATTTAGGTTATGTAAAAGTGGTAGAAACTAATACATTCCTGCAGAGACATTCTTAAAATATCTATTAAAGTTTTGGGATAATTGCCGTGGAATATAATAAAGTACCTATTTATTGTTAAATAATAGGGTAAACTAAATTAAAGACTGGCAATGAGAAAATATATTCACTGAGATTGATGATATAGGTTTACTCACTAATTGTATCATATGATGCAATCATTATCATTGTCGAGTAGTTGAAAAACCTGGTCAATTAAACTGATAATCTTCCTTAAATTCATCTATTAGATACAAATATATTTGGCATACCAAAAAAAAATTTTTTGGGGTCGCTCGTAGTAGCTCGTGTTTGTATTAAATAGTTTTGAAAAGGACGGGGCGGAGTATGCAGGGGAGCCGGCAGGGGAGCCAAATGAATTTTCATGGGGTCCCGCGGGGAAGTGTGCGGTAGCTACGAAGAGTGTTTAGAATCGCATTGAAGGGTGAGGAAGCCCGGGGAGCTAGCTAAAAAAAAAATTGGGTTGAAATCACGTAAAAATGAGCAAATGACTACGTTATTGGCAAGGGTCCAGTGGGAAAGCGCGGATGAGCGTGAAGAAAAGCAGGGTAGAGCAAGGGATGAAGCTGACAAATCCACCCCATAAAATTGTATAATTTAGTAAAATTAATAATTTTTTTGTATCATATAATTTGTAATGAAGATGGGGAAGTATCTAAAGGAGCCGAATAAATTTTGCGGGGGAGCTTCGGAGACCGCAGGGGAGCGCGGGGGAGCCAACCCAAGAAAAATTTATGTTTAAAATCAGGTAAAAATAAACAGATAACCTCGTGACTTTCGGGGGAGCATTAAAGGAGCTGGGTGGAAGCTACGGGAGTGCGCGGGGGAGCACAGGGGAGAAAGCTGACAGACCCACACCATAGAACTATACATTATAGTGGGATAATATATTTATTAAAATATATGCATATGTATCGTATCTACTCCCTGACTTACGCTACCGAGCATACATGTGTATTTATATATATATATATATTGTGACGTGGTACATTTACGTCATAGTAATCAGCTGACAAGACCCAACTTAATCAAGCTATTAGCCGTATCATCACCAGTCGGAATGATGGGCAACAGCAGATATTTCCGCGCAATGATATACATAGGCATATAGGGCACTTGAGCGGCGATCACATGCGATCCGGCGAGAGAGTAACTCTCGGTCTTGTCTGCGTGCAATACGGAAGTACAGTGCCTAGCGTTTGTTATTGACACGTGTGTGGAAAACCTCGAGCTACCGCGTGCGCTATATTACGTACAGGTAGCAGCTACGGGACATTGTCCTACACCAGCAGCCACTGCAAACGACTGTGCCACATTGTCACCCGGGACCGCTACACCTGAGCGCCCAACTGCTCGTCGGATCTCTCGGTGCCCGTATCTGTTGTAACGCCTGTGTCGCAGAACCTGGATGACACGATAGGCTCCCCTATTTTTTATATCATTTTTGCCTAGAGCATTGTACCGAGCAGCAACTGCCGACCCCACACCGGTAGGGCTGGAGTTGAATACGTTCAATTAGTAAGTCGGATAATATAGCACCCTATAATTCTGCTGATTTTCAATGTGAAAGTTAAATGAATAAAAGTTTGGCTTAGTATTTCAGGTTGTTATTTCTTCAATTGATGCATGCTCGCACGTATATCATCCACCTTATCCCGTCAGTCCCTTGTTAATTATTTATATGTGGTGCTTTGCTACTTTGAAGCAAGGTAAGTAAGACACGACACATCACAATATATATATATCTTACTATATATATATAGTGATAAGGACAAAATTATTTCGGTCCCCCCTCACCCCCCCTCAGCCCCCCTCAATTCACGGGTGAATTCCTT
>JAPYYV010012634.1:0-10751 GCA_030522625.1 Copidosoma aretas | reverse complement strand
GGGGGGGGGGGGGGGGGGGTATCGAATAATGCGGGGCTTTGTTGACTCAAGTGCCGAGAGGCGATGGCAATGGTTTCTTCGTCATCGCGGAGGATGTTTTCGAGGCGGTGGGCAAGAGAGATAGATCTAAGAATACATTTGTTTTTGATTTTTAGAACTAATTTTATTGCACCATCAGTTATACATCAAAGCAAGAATATCATTTTGTCATTGCTGTCCTTTCAATAGCCAATTTTTCAAAGCTGCCGCAGTCTTTGCAGCGCAATGTACTAAATCAAATGTATAATTTGGGCGTTTAACATCATCTATACTTATTTTTTTTCAAAGATTGACATTGTTCGACTTAAATATACCTATAACAAAAGTAATTTTTACAGTTACGCATGCGTGGTGGATTAAATTAATTACTTGAGCTATATACCTATTTAATAGTACTACTTGTAGCCATTTTGTTTTTCCGAAACCATTCACATCAATGACGTCGTCTTCTTTGATAATTGATCTAAAAGTTAAACATAAGTCCTCGTAGAGCACTTCTCCCGAGCTCCAACGTAAGCCATGAAAGTTGCATTCCAACCAACGGTTTTCCCACTGTTCTTAGATGAGAGTTGTGCCCGGGAATATGGGGGCTTGAAGAGAAATATTGATGGTATAGAGTTTTCTTGCAGAGAAATGATAGCCACCTCTTCGAAAATAAATTCATTGAGGGTGGTCCTGTAGCCTTCAACGTCGACCACGTACTTAGTCATCTTAACACTAGAACGATTATCAGCCAACTAAAACCTACATCGATCTGCGATCTCTTTACATACAACCGCTAGTCACCGCTTTTATCACTTTCTTAGAGACGGACCAGTATTAAATTTAATGCACAAGTATACGGTTCAGTTGAATACGATAACTTGAGCCGTGAGCATCGTAGACCATCTCCACGATAATTTTGCTAACGCCGACGCTTTGGACTGTTATATTCGATAGCACTGCGACTAATCATGACTTTCACGCAGCAGTTCAAAGATACGGCTAATACTTCATTACAAGCATATAATAATGTGCAATAACTTGAAAGAACGACTGAGGCTGCTGCCTATATTCAAAGATTTTCAAACCATGGGTGCGTTACTCTGCAAAGAGCTGATATATTCGGTCGACAAGTAAACTTAACAGTGGCAGAGAGACAAAAACTACAAGCTGCTATCATTGCCTTAGTAAAGACCATTGTACAACTGCCTCAGGACCGCTTAGAAGTTGTGAAATCAGTAAAAGTATTTAAAAGTGAACCAGAAGATTTTCTAGCAGCCTCTAGTGATACTCAGTCTGAAGTTGCAATAGCAGCAGAACTGTTTTAAAATGGGCCGAGTTATTTTGTGTCAGATGTTTCTGCCAAAATTAAGCTGATTTTAGCGCATAAGCAATGAAATTTTAGAAAAAGAAAGAGGGCGAGAGAAGGGTCTGAGATTTATGCTGTAGAGTGACAATTTCTACAGAGTCATTTTAGTTTATGCGCTACCCCCAAACAGTAAAGATCTTTGTTTTTTGCTTACGCAGACATGCTGGCCTCGGAGATACTCAAAAAATATATTATTCCGAAAGAAGTGTCCGTGGAGTCACTCCAAGACAACGTTATTGACTATCGGCTTATCAAACCTCCATACGGGTTCCGTGATTTACCAAATCAGATAAAAAAATTAAATAATTTTTGCACATTAGAAGTTCACGGACTTGAGTGGTACGAGGGTGACGTTTCAGTGGCAGGTTTGAACAAACATTTGTTCAACATAACGAAAAATCTCAAGGTAATATACACACGTGGTGATGATAAGGTAGAATATATCTCTTCTCTATTGTGCTGAGAGGTACTTGTTTTTTTTTAAATCTCGACCACTCCTTCTTTTGCAAAGCTTAAAAAGAAATTTATTAGCCCAATAGTGTGTACTACACATTACCGAAAAAAATTTGTAGAAACAATAATATTTGGTCCGTTGCACAAAGCATTTTTACTAAAAGTGTGGCTTATCAGCTCCGTACTAGATAATGTGAAGAAAAAGAGTTCGGTGGATAGTGTGGAACTCTACGATGTGTACGAGCATCTTCAGTTTAAAAGTAGGTGATTAAGACGGCCCGAAATTGCGTCATTCGAAGGTTATGACAAGATGGACTCTGCAAGTGCGAGCAGTAACAAGGATAGCTGTGACAATGAATACACATCCAATATGTAGAGCAATACAAGGGCTTAGCGCCAGTTCAGTTGGGGTATATTCAGCAAACCGTAAACCGCGGATTCTGTGCGTTCCAGCAGCCATTGTAGCAAATACGGACACAGTAGATAAGCCATGTACTCACTGGGTTGTAATTTACATAGATGAAAATCCGCGAAGAAGCCATTTTGATAGCTATGGATTTCCCCTAACATCGCCACATCATGTTGACTAAATCCAAAAAAATTGTGATCGATACCAGTGGAACGGAAAAAATAAATTACAAAGTTTTGATTTGAAAGTGTGCGGAGAATATTGTGGGGTTTTTCCTCATTATATGTGCCGTAATTATTTTTTACGCTCGTTTTGTCGCATCTTTTCAAGTTCAGCATCCACAGCGGCAGCAGCAGCAGCAGCAGCAGCAAGAAATACACCAAACCATAGTGATAAGTTATTAAAAAATTGTACAAGAAAATTGTTACAAATAAGCGAATTTCAAAAAGTTTACCGATAACAAATTTAAAAGGCTAGGGAAAATGCATACGACATTGTGTTTTAAAATATTTATAAGTCTTATATTTAAAATTAAATGAACTATAGCGTTAAATATGTAATTTTTCTTACTGTATTCAATAAAATTGAAAAATAAATAATGGTATTTTATTTACACACTATCACACTAAATCCTTATATGATTATCACATGGATTTTTTTTATAATGGGTTATGGAAAGTAATTAATTATTGAACAAAATATGGTGATTAGTTAATATCAATTATACATATTTATTACATTCGTCTATTCACTTATATAGGCCATATCATTAGGTGCATAAGGATTTTCAATGAGTACATTTTTATGCAACTCGAGGATATCATCGATGATCGAAAAACACTGATCTCCCGAAAGGGTAATTTTATTGTTTATCGCACTACTCATACATTTATTGAAAATAATTTTTTTTAAACTTAGCGATGCTAATTTTACTTAATGTTTGGTCAACAATGTATACGGCTTGCAAAAACAAATAAAATGAGTGTAAAGAAGCGTATTACTGACATGTAAAAAGTATTGTATTTTTATAAACTGACAATACACACGGCTAAAATTTTTTTACATTATTCGTTTTTTAAAATTTTTTTCTGATCCTAAAACGGGGTTTAACAATCGTGAAAATGCCTAACCTAGATATGGTCGTAGCAGATTGACCATATCTGGATATGGACGTTGTCAAAACGCCCATACCTAGGTATGGCAAAATTTCAATGTCCATACCTAGATATGGACGTTTATTTCGGTCATAGGCCGTTTTCGGGATATGCTCCTAATATATACACTTGAATTTGGGCCTCATACAATCACCGGCTGTTATAGTAGATGTATTGAACTATTTTGTTGAATACACTTTGGACACTTATTCTATGTCCTTCAAAATATAAGAGATATCCATCTATATCGTTTAAAAGTTCTTTGAATCGTTTTACACTTTCGTGTTTAAGCGCAACACTACCTTCACAAGTACCATCACTTCCACTAAATGTATTTTTTAAGAACCTCTTCGCCAAATCTGTTGATCATAAATATCAAAGTATAGGTTGATCGGCGAATTTTCTTACCCCGCAAGTCTTTCGCTTGACCGGGGAAAAAATTGTCGATTGACTTTAGCCGATCTTTACAGTCATTTCAGTCATAAAGGTAGTGAAACCTCACCCCTGGAAAATCTGGAGAAAGCAGCCGAATGACAGAATAGTAGTTGTAGGATGCTGAGTAAATTTCCAGATCAGGCTCGAAACAAATTGGCACTTTTTTCAGTAGACACTTGGACAGACTGTACATTACACCACCAACTTGTAACTTTATCATGATTGCACGTGTAAATGAGAATCGTTATAAGATGGGAGCTAATAGGACTACGCTTACTGTGGAGGGCTAGCCCAGTTGTGAACAGTACGCTCCGTTTTTTATTTGCTTGGTCTTTCTCGTCTTAATTACTCGCAGTCCAATGATATGTAATATTTGAGTCGAAAATACAAGAGGTCATATTTTGCCTCAACTAGATGCGTTAAATATGTCATTAGAGACTAGTGCATGTGATAAGGATGTTAAGATTAGGTTTCAGTACAGAGTATGAAATAGTGGAATATCGAGTATCTCGTATTACCTGAGTCTCCATTGATATTGTAGTTATGTTTGAATTTAAGTATTGTAAAACATCCTGTTGGTAAGATGATATTTCTCATCTTATTGTTTATTGTCAAGTGACAGTGCGAGAGATGAATTTTTTTTACCAAGCTAATATATTTGAGTCATTGGTTCGAATGTTGCAATCAGGGTGGGGGTGAGATAGACAACCTATCACATGCTTTCAAACATTATTTTATGCCGCTTATTTCACTGTTCCGTCGCTGTAGAGATGATAGGGATAAAAAATTGTGTCTTGCCGGCTCATCAAGTGAATACATGCAATTCAGTTTGGTTTGGATCGTTCGCTCGGTCATTTGACGGTGTCGTTAAAAGTCCCTCTGTAAATATGGCTTTAAGTGTAAACAGTGCGCCTGCAAGTGTGTCTACTAATATTAGTGCTGTAAAGTATAGTAGGCATAACATTGCACTACCAAACCTGTTAGCATGTTCAACTTATGCCCTCAACAGATGGAATACGAAGGGCAATCGTTGTTGGTCTGGCACCTTTTGACGAATCCAATAAGATCGTTATAAAACTGCGCAGTTTAGGATCACCGCTAAAATATGTGACCTTTGACAAAACTGGCAAGGAGTTGCTGTGTTTGCACGTAGAAGAAATCACAGCATATTCCAGCTTCAAGGCGCTATGTGTTGGGATAATCATGTTCGGGCATCATTATGTACGTATGTGCTGTCATAATAAATAAATAATATATATTTAGCGTTTGTGAAAAATGACATCGCTTAAATCCTTAGAGCTATAGTATTTGTATTTAACATGATATGTATGACATCGTCATCGCACTGTTTACAGCGTAACGCTCATATACAGCAAGCCCGATAGTTCATTTACCGCACCATACACGAACAGCGCGTGGTTGCCTACAGAGCCACGCTATATCTGGATAACAAAGAGTCATCCTCTAAATATACTCTCTCATACTTCTTTGTCTGCAAGGCGCTCCATACTCGAACGGCCCTCAGTTCGTAAAATATGATATTCTCCATTGCATCCTTGTACGACTGTCTTATCATGTTTTGACTTCTATATATTCAATGACTGTGAAAAATGACGACAAACGTGTCCTTCACGCTTCAGAGTTTACATAGAAGATGATAGATATGACGTTAAACCCTCTAATAGTTCGGGGCAAGAGAGCGAATAAGAGGAGACGGTGGTAAAGGTTTCTGTAGATGAGTCATTGCAGAGGAAGTCGTTTAGACGGGCAAGAGAGCTAGTGAATATTAGGACGGGTTGTATGTGGTTGGGAACAGCGCATCTTACATCGACTCCAGGCCCTCATACTGTTCGAGACTTTTTGGACGCAATATGCTGTTGGTTGTTCCAAAACAATGCCCTTAGCTACATTTAAATATTACTATTGCTATTGTTGTTTCAAAACATCTACCGCCCGGAACATCTCAATCAGTTTCACCCACTCCTGATTTACCAATACCTGCAGCTGTCGAACACTCGTATGGCTTTAAGATTAATTCAGTACTGTATGCTTTCTAGTACTAAATTTTACCTCGTGTACGCACTATCTGACAGCAATGCATTTGTACTTTGTAATTGCAGTTTCAACCACGATCTTTAGTTTTATGCATCGCGACTGCAAAAAAAAATACCTCGTAATCCCTGCTCGTACAATAAAGCTGTTGTAGGCCAAATGAATCTTGGCTCCTTTGTAGAAAATAATCTACTTGTACATGGTATGCTGCACATCATCATCAATGCGTATCCGCGTCTTTACGCTTCTCCATCTATACTAAATCTACGCCCTCGTCAGCTCCTATATGATCCATCAATGAAAAACGAAGCTACGACTTGAGCAATCTCGAAGACACGAATCAAACTCAAGAATCACAGCTTATTCAAAATTGCAAAAGAATCGCAGCTAATTCAAAATTGCAGCGATATGCTTACGATGATTTTTAAAGCTATTGGAGTATACGCTGTATTGTATGAGTGCAAGGTTCGTTGTGAGTTTTACGGCACAATGCTATGGATGGCTAGTAAGAAAATTAAATCAGCTTTAGTGTGGAACAAAACGTCTAGCAATCCTCAAACATCAATATGGTGGTAACCAGGAACGTCTCGTTTTTTTTTCTTTGGAAGGTAGTGATTTGCTCTTTACAGAGCGCTTATTCACCAGTCTGATTCATCGACAAAATCTTTAAACGCGATCAACGATCATCTGCAAATGACTCACATCTTAAACGTTTGTAACTCTCTCAAATCTTTTACAATATAGAGCATGGCACTACGGAGAGTTGTTGGCATATACATCATTCGACGGTAAAACTTTATGGCTTTTTTTTCCTTTAAAAGAATCTGAAGAATATTTGTGCAAAGCAAAAGAAAAAGTAGGTTATAGCTGTACTTTGATCGTATTTAATCGTATAAGATCGTATTTTTTCTTATTTTGATCGTATTCGATCGTTCTTATTCGTATTTGATAATATTTTGATCGTACTTGAATCGTATTTGATCATATTTTGATCGTATTTTGATTGTATTCAAACGTATTTTGATCGTATTTTGATCTTATTTAGTAGTATTTTGATCGTATTTTGATCGTATTTAATAGTATTTGATTGTATTTTGATTTAGTATCTCCGACAAAATTCAGTCCATTGGCACTCTGGTATATATACCAATTGTTCGCTCGCGGGAGAACGAAGGCTAGAGGACGAGCTCACTCTCTCTTTTCGCCGCTAGAGAGCCTCTACTGTCCTATAACTCGCGCACCACTTATAGCTGTAAAAGGACGTTTGGGTAGCCATCCGTGTATACATGTGTGTACGCACGTCTATAGCTGTATTTTCCAGAGGCACTCGGGCGTAATTAAAATTATATGATACTAAGGAGAAGAAACAGGAGGAGAAACGAGGGATAAAGGAGAGTCTCTCTCTTCGTTCTCGCGCGAGCAAACGATCGGTATACATGCAAAAGCGCCATTGAACTGAATTTTGTCGTAGAGACCAAATAGAAATTCGATCAAATACTATCAAATACGATCAAAACACGATCAAAATACTATCAAATACGATCAAAATACGATCAATTATGATCAAAATATGATCAATACACTATCAAATTTGATCAAATACGATCAAACATGATCAAATACGATAAAAATACGATCGAATACGATCAAATACGATCGAATACGATCAAATACGATCAAAATACAGCTATAACCCACTTTATACTGTAGCTCTACACAAATATTCTTCAGATTCTTTTAAAGGGAAAAAAACCTTTCATAAAGTTTTACTGTCGAATGATGTACATACCAACAACTCTCCGTAGCGGGTGTGCTCTATATTGTAAAGTAGTTGAGAAAGTTACAAACGTTTAAGATGTAAGTCATTTGCAGATGACCATTGATCGCGTATGAAGATTGTGTCAATGAATCAGACTGGTAAATTAGCGCTCTGTGAAGAGCAAATCATCACCTTCCAAAAAAAAAAAAGCTAGACATTCCTGGTTACCACCATATCGATGTTGAAGGATTGTTAGACGTTTTGTTTCACACTCAAGCTGATTTTTTTTTCTCACTACACATCCATAGTATTGTGCCGTAAAATTCACAACGAACCTTGCACTTATACAATACAGCGTATACTTTATTAGCTTTGAAAATCATCGTGAGCATATCGCTGCAATTTTGAATTAGCTGCGATTTTTTTGCAATTTTGAATCAGCTGTGATTCTCGGGTTTGAGTCGCGTCTTTAAGATTGCGCGAGTCGGAGCTTTGTTTTTTATTGATGGATCATATAGAAGCTGACGAGGGCGTAAATTTGGTATAGTTGGAGAAGCGTAAAGACGCGGATACGCATTGATGATGGTATGCAGCATACCATGTACAAGTAGATTATTTTCTACAGACAAGCCAAGATTTATCTGGCCAACAACAGCTTTCTTGTACGAGCAGGGATTACGAGGTGTTTTTTTTGCAGTCGCGATGCATAAAACTAAAGATCGTGGTTAAAACTGGAATTACAAAGTACAAATGCATTGCTGTCAGATAGTGCGTACACGAGGTAGAATTTATTACTAGAAAGCATACAGTACTGAATTAATCTTAAAGCCATACGAGTGTTCGATAGCTGCAGGTATTGGTGAATCAGGAGTTAGCGAGACTGATTAGGATTTTCTGGGCAGTAGCTGTTTCAAAACAACAATAGCAAAAGTAATATTTAAATATAGTTTCGGGCGTTGTTTTTGAAACAGACAACAGCATATCGCGTCCAGGAAGTCTCGAACAGTACGAGAGCCTGGAGTCGATGTGAATTGCGCTGTTTCCAACCACATACAACCCGATCTAATAATCACTAGCTCTCTTGCCCGTCCAAACGACATCCTCCGCAATGACTCGTCTACAGAAACCTTTACTACCGCCTCACTATGTTTTGAAACGATGAAATCAAAGGTAACTTTTTTTGAAATTAAATATCTCCTGATGTAAAGAAGGTAGAGAAGCTTTTTTTTTAATTTGTAGGTAATTGCATCACGAATACAGGAAAACTTTAGCTGAAGTCTAAAAATAAAGGCCTTACCTAAAAAAATAGGTTTTCACAAATTTTTAAAAAAATTAAATGAAACCGGTGGTCTTAAGCTAACGATTTGTTGATTAAGGCGTATTAAATAAATATTTTTGTTGTCTTAGTGTATATAAATACTAAGGAAACAGATTTTGAAAGTTTGCAATGCTAAAACATAACCCAAAATATTGAATTCAAATGATGTTTTAAGTAACTGTCAACACAGTAATAAATCCATTTACCCGCATATTTTCCAAGAGCCTTGAGAACAATCACTATGCGTTTAACGAATACTGTAAGAGGTGTACCGTCATACCGAATCCAATATGGCGGCAACAACAAAATGGCGGACTCATTTTTTTTAACCCCCTCATCATGGTTATCAAATAAAAGGGTATCACCAGCGGAATATCGTTAAACATATACCGTCATAAAAAATCCAATATGGCGGCAACAACAAGATGGGAGACAATTTTTTTTTTATAATTCCCTCGTCATGGATATCAAATGAATGGGTATGACCAGCGAAGTACAGTCAAATAAATATTGGCACGCCTAATTTCATATGACAGCTGACACAAAATGTCACATGTTTGTATAATAACCACATCTTATCTGTATGAAAGTTAAGGGCTGAATCAGTAATATTTTTTAAATTTATGAATTTAACATTCATTACAGATGGAAAAGTAAAAAAAAAATTTCATTGCGCGGTTTTTAATCATCTATTAAGCAGTGCAGTATTATTTTAAGTACACAAAGGCACAACATATCATCCTCGGTTTGTATCGAAAAAGGATGATAAAAAATACTTCTGACAGGACCTAATAATAAAAATTTTTTTTTTATATTGTACAATTCCAACCTCTTGATTCAAGAATATATTATTTTTAAAAAAGTTAAAAATAAAAGTGAATAAAACTATCACAACGTTGCAAATTTATTTTCTGTTATATGTTTTTCATGTTAAAAATCATCATGCATAATTTACTTTTCAACACAAGTACGCAAAGTGCTAGATTTCAAACGCTACGTGTGCGAAAAGTTAGTACCTTGCGCACTTGCGTTGAAAAATATCATACATTGAAAAATAACCCATGTTATTTAAGTGCATCTTTTTAAGTTTAATAATAGGAGCCTAGAGTTTTGGAGGTTCTATTGTCAGTTTTCACTATTATTAAATAAGGTTGTATTAAAAGTTTCGTTTTTAAATATTTATCTTTTAAATTGCATAAAATTTTTTTTTTGGAAAGATCACATTGGGAGAGTGTTAAATTAATTTTATCTCAATCATTTACACGTTTATAACTTAAATACAACAGGGGTTTTAAGATAGGATCCATTTTTTGAGAGTCACATAATTGACAACTTTACCTTACTGTTTTTTATTAATCTTTGGATGAATAGACTTTATACATTTGTGTCTCAATTTAACGATCAAAGTAATAAATAGGCTGTAGAAAGACCATCAAAACCACTGAAGCGTCTTTAAATCACACAAATTAAATTTCGCTTCAATATTGATTGTTATTATTAAATATATTTATCCATTGCTATATAATAACACGGATATTAATATTAGACTTAGTGGTAAAACACTATAAAACTATTTTGAGGAAACTGAAATTTGATGTTTAATTAATATGATGTGTGATTCATTAATCAATTTTCATTATCTGCATTATAATATGAAATTCATTCGAGTAATAATTATAATTATGATTTTAAAGTAGTCTAACTTATGTAGACGTATAGTTTACATCAAGGCATTGTGACGGATAGCATAGTTGGTAAAGCTTAATGCTCCGGGTCTAGAG
>JAPYYV010012633.1:0-10214 GCA_030522625.1 Copidosoma aretas | reverse complement strand
ACCGGCTCATATCAGCCGCGACGTCGTGCTATAGCGGGTGGGCTCATACCGGCATGGGCTCATACCGGCATGAGCTCGTAGCAGCATAGCTTATCTACTAATGTCCATGCCGAATGAAGCTACTTCTACAATATTTATCAGAAGCTAGTAAAATCACTACTATACTGTATGAGAGCGTATGAGTGGGGCGTGTGCGGCAAAGTGTTAGGCATTTTTTGGGCACATGTTTCTCGTCATCATCGATCCTCATTCTTAATGGCCCGAACGTATCGATTTCGGTAAAAATACAAAGACAAGGTGAACAAAATTGTAAAAGGGGGAGAGAGATTGGACGACGCGATTAATATATTTTTATCTGATTATCGGAGCCTGCTTCACTGTACAACTGGTAAAAGTCCAGCTTGGTTGCTTTACAGAAAAGTACGCGATTGGATTTGTTACGTCTATGCGTAGGAGACTTCGTGGCCAAACATCAGAGAGCGCAAATTGAGGCTGCTCGTGGTTCGCGCCACGTGGATTTCGCCCCAGGCGATAATGTTATGGTCGCTAATTATGGCACTAGCGGAGAAAAGCGTGTGCCGGGCACGATTACAGAGAAAATTTCTCCGTCGACGTTTAACGTCCACGTTGCGCCATGGGTCGATTGGAAGCGACCCAAGAACCAGTTGACGAGCGCAGACTACCCTCCTATGAAGCTACGTCGCTCAACGAGGTTCAAGCAAAATTGTAAGGCGGAGGAGTTGTAGTGTATGAGAGCGTATGAGTGGGGCGTGTGCGGCAAAGTGTTAGGCATAATAATGATAATGATACAATAGCAAGCGATCATCGTAGATATTTTTCAGTCAGTCGATTTCCGAGTGCCTTGCTCAGCGCACTGTTTGTACACCACGCAACACCAAACGCTACTTGCTATTTTCCTGCGCTGTAGTTTCTAATAATAAATACATACTCACTTATTATACAACTTTCGAGTAAGTCATTGCTTCCTGGAATCCATATTATTAGATTAATAAGAAATATCACAACTATTGAATAGTGCGATAGTATACAGGTGCATATTTATATTTTTTTATAAACATCAATGTGTACACAAACATTGATGTAAACCGCGCGTATTTAAAATTAAATCATATAGTAAGCGCGCGAAGTGATTGTACACCAATTCATCTTTCAAAACTGCCGCATGCTTTTCCCTTTTATAGATTAGCTTATAAGTTAGTTACGTAGTCAACCGCTACGCGGCATCTGGCCAGCTTGCTGCCCCACTACTGAATTAGCGTGCCGTGGGCTTTAAGTAAGAAGTCCGCAGACCCGTGCGGCGAGGAAGGAGTTGGTAGGTGGTCGAGGCAGTTGCCTCGGCCTCAATAAACCATTCATTATTCCAATATTCTGGTAGAGTATTTTTCGCGAATCCTCTCCTCTCAACGATCGAAGGCCAACTACCGGCGCAAAGCAGAAGTAGCAGCCGCTACAGCAGTGCCTAGCAGCAGCGGAGCCTAGCAGCAGCAGCAGCAGCCAGCCGTCATAGTAGTGCCTAGCAGCAGCGGTGCCCAGCAGCAGTCTTCGCCTCCAGCGAGTAGCCCATCCAAGTCTCTATCCACCCGCTGTGGCGGCATCGTCAAAAGAAGACATCAAGGGGGACTGCAGGGTCTTGTGACCATCCAGCAGCTACATCAGCTTATCCATGTATATTTATAATAATAAAACTATAAACTCAAGAAACGGTTCGAGATAAGCTCGAGCTGGGCTCGCTCGTTTCCTCTTGGGACTAAGCAGCTCTAGGTGCGTAGAGCACTAGGTCAGGGGTAGTGCTGTATCCTTTCTCACCCAACGTAGAAGCCAAGAGAGCCAAGCAGCCATATCGGGACAGCTGCGGTCGAGGCTTCCACACCTCTATACTACGGCTGGCAGCCTGGATTCCTTTACGACGGGCAGCTGGTGACATCATCCAGACTCTATACGATTACAGTGGCTAATCAATCGGCAGTCTCCTCAAGGAACCAACGACGGGGTCGACACACCCGCTCTCGCTTCCTCACGCCTGCCGAGGATCATCTACGCCTTCGTCGCCTCTACCACAGGCTACATCCTCGAGCGTCGTCAGTGGAGACAGCTGATCGTCATCTTTCTCTCTCCATTCACGTCGTCTCGAATTTCGCCTCGCTTGCTACCCAACCCCAGAGGGTGGCTTATATCAACATGTGTATAAAAACATAGAGGTGCACTATGTGGCATTGATATACGGGGAAACAATCTCGGTAAAAAGTTTTTTTTAAATATTTTGTTCCGTTTCTATTTTTTTTTTTAAATTGTCTATCTAGCAGTCCAGAAATAGTACATTTTTCATAGACGCATTCCACATCTACCATCTTCACTCTCTTTTAGTCAAAATTGCGTTGAAACTAAGCTTATGTCTAGAAACTATTGATTCCGCGCTCTTCTGTACCTGATGTATATTTTATTGACAGTCACTTTAATGATAAGTTAATAGTTTCAATCTAGTTTTTTTTTACATGTTATTAATTTACTTGACTATACTAAGAAAAATCTTGCCATTACTGAGCTCAAGAGAATACAGCAATGCCACACTACCAATCGTAACTAGAAATTCGAGAAGACAAATAATATACTCTTTGGTTTACAACGCTATCATATATATGTACTAATGATTGAATGTAGGCAACATTCTTGTTACCTTGCCTAATGATATCAAAAAGGTACATATTTATTGCCTTGCATAGATTAAATCATATCTTCGACATATTTCAGAAACGTTCTTAATATATTTTATTATTATCTTCGTACGATTTCTTCCAATAATTAAGTAGAATTTACTATACTACATACTAAAATTTCTAATCCTCCAGAATCACTATTCAACACAGTAAAAACTACTGCGTTAACGTACTTTTTATGATTAAAATACTGATCATGTTAGACGGCATATACTATTTGTATGCTGATCGATTTTAAAGCAAGTTTAAGGTAATTACTAATGTAAATACTACAGAAAACGGATCTATTCATTCATATTAATTTTTCAATAGTATGTACAGACAAATAATTTTTATCAGCAAACTATCTCCGGTTAAAATTATTGGAAACCTTTTGATTTTGCACTTTATTGTGTACATTATTGTGTATCATATACCGTATGTGTGATTTATCTTTATCCTTCTTTTTAGTTTATAAGTAAGAATAAATAAGTAGGCAATTGAAACATTTTGGGAAATATTAAAAAATTATTGATCCATAACAAACATTTTTTAGTGTTTATGAGTATATGTCTGTAATAGTACATGAATATGCATGATAGAATGTGTGTTCAATCAATATAAGTCAAGTCACTGTTCACGGTGGTCCAGTGAGTATGACAGCAGAGTTCTTTTCTCCTGGTTAGAGGTTAAAGTCCCATTAGGAGAAAGTTTTGAGTTATCTCTTTATTATGGAAAAGCCACGATAGAAAAGAAAAAAGTTTTGATCAATAATCGTAAATAAGTTTTTTGCGCAAAAATAAAATGAAAATACATGGATTTTTCCATGAGTATAGAAATTATTTCTGAATGTTGTTGGAAAGCAAATTATTATCATTATGCCTCAGTGGAGTTTAATATAATTGCGTCTCGCTATGTGACGTAGTAATTATTGTGATATAGCAAGTATACCTTAGAATTCCTAAAAAATTTAGTCATGTTCTATATAGTTATAATACAGTGTATATTTATATTTTCTTAGAGAGTCGTCCTGTGTCCGTCACACCACCACTAGAACATTTTTTCTATTTAAGCGAGGGGGTTTGTACTTGCATTGCAACGCATCCTATTTTCATGTAATATTCTTTTCCTCACAATCAGTTTGAAAAATTCAATGGTCTTTTTTTTATTCATGGTCTTCAACTATTTTAAAATACGGATTTAAATAATTTCTGAGTATATTATTATTCGTATTTTGGAAAAGTCAAATCTTTAATGAAGAAAAACTATGTTGCATAAGCTGCTAACTTGATATTATTATAGTTATAACATAAATTGTATTCGAGAAATCGAGACTAATTACTGCACGGAAAAAAAGTTTCAACACTGAGAGTCCGGACACCGCGGTTGTCAGCATTCGAAGTACGCCGTACTACCACAACACGTCAGTCCGTGCTTCTATTTTTTTTCCGTGTTGTTATAAGTTGGAAGATTGATCCTCTATCGTAACTAATCCCGTGTGTCTATGGGCACTGAAAACGGCTTATAACTGCACAAAATATAGTCACTCAGGGTTTCACATGTAGATCGCTGTTACGGTGCTCAGTTTACCTTAAACGTTCATATTAGTCGTAAGTATCGAGCAACAGAAGCTTTTAAAACTTCTATTATATTGTTACATTTAGTGATTCTTTAATAACTGAAGTATGTTCCTCCTCTTAACAATAATTAATGTGCTTCAGTAGCTTTTTTTTGTACCGTGTTTCTTTGAAGTTGTGGTTTGTCAGAACAGAGTACATTGGTTGGCCATAATCTTTCCTGACCCGTGGCAGAAAAAAATTTCGCCATCTTGGCTCTCTTATACTTTTTAGTTCCACGTCAAGCGACGAGGCAGACGCAGTCAGTGTGCCAGCACATTGTCTCTGTAAGTGTACAGCACGTATATACAACGGCTTGCTTCCAGCTGCAGGCCTTTTTTGCCATGTGCTCTCTTTACACACGACACATAACTTTTTATAACACGCCTATTGCAGCTCTACGAGCCTAAGCACCGATCTTAACTTTCTCTATCTTGCTGCTGCAACCTGCTGTTACAAACCATAGAAATAGGTCGGTACATGACACTAATGCGTCACTATCTAACGCTGGCCGTTGAACACTATGATGCAGCTGGTCATGTTAGCTTTTGACCTGCTAGCTGCAGTAGTTAGTTTTCCTGTCCTTCGTGGTTTAGTGACATCTTGTTTGTCCAAAGTGCGTAGTGTTTCGAAACACTACCTCTGCTGCCCTGGTCCACGTTGCTACTGACTGCTCTGTGGGCCATGAACTTTGCAGCAGCCAGATCTACTGGCGATCGTTCACGCTACGTCTTTCTACTTTCTGCAGGCTTTTGCCAACTTTCTGACGTACTTTGAGCTCCGCTGGACTCCTTTTACTATTAGCTGCCTTAGCAGGCCCTCTTCCGCGGTGCCACTATGACGACGTTTGAGCTGCCAGTCTTTCTGCTTCTCGTACACGAAAATAATACTGTCTGCTTATTAACGCTCCAACAGTTTTTGTAATATTAGAAACTATCGTATTTATTAAAAGTGTGCCACTATGTATTTACATAGTTGTATTATATTTTGAGGTTAGTTAGAATTGAACTTTAGAGACTTCATGAAACACTCCCTATTATGAGATGACTTCTTTCGTTTGCTTATACTAATAGAATTTTAAATATAATTTTTTTTCATAGTATCTCGACTGCAAACTAATACTTTCATCATTTAACGAATTTATATGCTTACATTTGATTTGAAACTGTTTAAAGATCAGAAATAACAAATGCTGTTTGATTAATCCTTATCGACGCTGTGCAAAATTCAGTTTTGTACGCATTACTTGTTATAACTATTGCCTTATCTTATGATATCGATAATTCCTCTAAGGTACTAATTCAGTCGTTACATGAAAGAAATGATGCCTATAGAAATTTTTAGGGATTGACAAAAAAAAAAAAATTATTCAGGGTCAGAAAAACGATATCATGCAAATCAGACGATTGACTGTTACCCATAATTATTGCAAAGATGCATCGTACAATGAGGCTAAAGACAAGTATTATCATGAACAGGAAAATTTTAGGATGGAAACTTGTTTACATACTCTACACCTCAAAATTGATATTGTTCCACTCCAGTAACTTCCATTTATTATTGTAGCTTTTGCTATATTAATAACATGGGCAAACATTATCACTTGCAGCTTTAGTGTTTTCATCGAACAGCCAGAATCATACCTAATAATTAAAAAAATATTAAATCATCATTTGTATTTGATCAACCATCATCACACAAAAGAAGAGTTGAAAAATGTTGTTAATGGATAGGTGGTGAAAGCAAAAATAAAAAAACATATCGTTCTTATTGGACAATAATTTAAAATAAATTTATTATCATGCAATAATGGTCCGATGGTCTTACTTTTTTATAAAATTAACTTATTTCATCGATGTTCATCAACTCCAAGAGGACTAAGATTTTGATTGCATTGTACTGATGATCATGATTTACTATCTTTGGTCTACATCAGATCAAACTACTGTTGACCGACCCCAAGAGGATTACAATTTTAGAAACTATTTGTTTTTGACAACTCATACTATCATGCAATGTATTTGAGAACTATCTCTTCGTTAGAACTACAAGATAGAAGCCCAAAAATATCTGGGATACATTTGTTAACACAAATTAATTGTAATCAATAACGAGAACTAATGATCACTGCAACGCAGCATATTGCTGTGCAAAATTAAATCACGCAGTGTCTCACTAGTAAACCGCTGATGCCGTGCTCATTTTACCCTGAATACTCGTATTTGTAGGTAGTCTCAACCAACTACCTATCGCAATATAAGATTCTAAAACATCCATTGTATCGCTCTATTTTGCGGTATTTAAGTAAATAAAGTCTGTTGCTCCGTTCCGGAAAACTATAATCTGCTTTGGATACTTCTGTTCTATATAGTGTTCCTTTGAAGTAATTGTTTGTCAATAAATTTTAAAGTGCCATGAATATATATCTGATGAGGCAGTATACAAACGCCCGAGTCACTGCTAAAAAAATTTCATGTTACCTATTAATTACATAGGATTATAAATGAAACTCTGAAATACAGGCAGAGAATTCTATAAAATGAATGTAATTTATATTATTATTTCAAACAGTTTTTCTATAATACTCGCAATGGGGAAAGAATAAGCGGAAATAATAAAATCAGCGGAAGAACTCATTGAGGTATAAGAGTGCGTTGTGGAAGCATACAAGTGAGTGCAGATAGGTTATGATTTATTGCAAGAAACAGATTGCCAGCTAACAGTTAGGATGATATTTATTCGAATAAAGTGAACTGCAGCTCAAAACATTTATCGGTTTTTAGTAAATTCGACAGGAGAGGTTAAAAAACTAAAATCCTTGCGAAAATCTGAGAATATATTTTTTATTATGCGTTGAACTAGCATCTACAAAGCGAAAAAATTTCAGCTTACAGTAAAATAATTCTATACGTATATTTTCAGAGTCAGACAGTGCAGGCATTTCGACATGATGTTTTTTGAAATTCAACAACTAGCAAAAACACGTGGAAATTATTCACGGATGCAGCGTCTCCTTAATCAGTCGTGCATTCCAAAATTGCTAAGTTTAGCCACACGATAGGGCCACCTCATGTCATTCTTACGGCTAATAAGCATCCCTCATTATTTTTAATAATATTAAACTGTAAGTTTTTTGACAGTTATCGAAATTCTCTTTGTTTACTGATGATTTAACTATATCTATTTGAGAGATTCATGTGACTAAAAATTTTATTGCGAAATTAAACCACCCTTAATTAAAAATTTCTTACTAAATTTAAATAAGTCTAAATAAGTCTTATTCCGCTTCCAAGCTTTTAAGAATAGCTTTATAAAAAAAATGTTGTTCTATATCAGAAGAACAAAAATTTGCAATTAAGTAAATCAAATGCGTCGTTAAGAAAATTTTTTGCTAAAATTCCAGAAGCATTATTATTTTAAAAAGTAGTAACTGTTCTGGAAAGCAACAGAATATTTGTATGCTAGTGGCTCGGATAGTGAACATTCCCGTCCGCTGCGCAAAGGGAAAGAATCACTTCTCAGACACTACAGCTCAAAAAATCGTATACGCACCACCAAATAAAATAAAAAATATCACAATCACACGGATGCCACCATCAGCTTTGCCTAACGTGGCAATTTACGTGCTATCTAGAAAATTCTTCCCAATTTCTCTCTGGGTGCGTGGTATACTGCTAAATAAATAAGTGCGTTCTCACAGTGGTATAAATATTTTTGTTAATGATATTTATATTTAAGTAAAAAAAGATATATAATTTACCATCTGCTGATAGTGGCATAGTTTCTGCTGTAAATAAAACAAGTTGCGATTTCGTTTCATCTGTGGATGTAGGAGAACCAGCACGACTTGATCCTGAAAGAATCATTAATGCAATTTATGGGTCAAACATAACATACAATAATTACAATAAGAATATACAGATTGATAAGACAAATTAGTATCAGGCTCATAATATTTCAGGCATAGCAAAAGTCTTACACAAGATAAATATTTAATAAATATAAGCTAATAAAAGAAACTTGCACTAAATAAAATAGATCTGTGGAGTACATAGACAAATTTTCACAGTTAGATTAGGCGTTGAGGTACGCTCTAACATACTTGTAAAATTTTAAATCTGGCCATACGTCTATATATATTGAACAATATCATTTCACGAACAACCGCACATACACATATATATATATATATATATATATATATACTGGTGGGGCTTCGCCCCCTGAGCGCTCCACGCGCCAACCCCCATATTTCAATATTTTTATTCTTATGTCTAAATAATAAGAACAAAAATTTATTTTTTTACACACATGTGAGTAATTCTGACGAATTTTTAACTTTCTAATTTTCTGTTGAATAAGAAGAAAGCTAATGCATTCTACTTAGAATTATTCTTCTAATTTCTATGCTCTGCGTATATTAAGTATAAATCCGCGTTACTCACATTTTAAGATGCCTTCTTTAATTAAAAACTAATTATTAACAACAATATATAAACTTTACTTTTTTATTATTTGATAATAATTACTGTATTCAGTTTTCTTACTCCATTCATAAAATGTTATCATACACTTTTCCGGAAGATGTTTTATTTTTACGTAAAAAATTAACAAACTTAGTGAAAAACCCTATTTTAATTACACGTATCTCGTAATTGTTTGATTCCCTAATCTATGACGAACTTTAACTTTGTGAAAAATTTACGAATCGAAAAAAATTCAAGTATCATTTGAAGGATTTGATTCAAGCTTTAATTTATGCTCGAAGAAAGCTTTCTGTCTCTTTACTCTTCAGATTTTTTCCATTTCTATTATTGCTAAAAATGATAGGATCCGTAAATTTTTTAAGGATTTCAAAGGTCACATCATTTTTGTTCAACATTATTTTTTGATGAATAGTTTTGATTTTATTCATCTCAGAGTTAAAGGTGTTGTTCATGCTATAAAAAAGTTTCTTTGCATATAAATTAGGAGTGTGCCCCTAAAAGTAAACCATTTGTAGTATAAGTTACGTGCTATAGAACGATTGTAAAACTAATATGTACGCAAAATGTTGGGCAGCACGCTTACAAATAAATAAACATCTTATTTTCTACCTCTTTAAAAACATTTATTACTTTGAAAAATTGATGAAATTTGATAGCATTTTTGTATACTGAAAATATCGATAAGTAAATTCTTACGAAAATCAATAACACTAAGAAATATAGTTATAACTTTTTTGGGTAACAAGCACGCTTACAGGTAGACAATTTACTGAATTAGGAATGTAAGATAATCAATCCCTTTGATTTAAATAAAATTCTAGAGATAGCTTATTTTATATTGAAGCAGAATGAAATAGAACAGCGTCTAGTAGCACTTGAAAAGTCTCTGAATCGGTACACTTTCAAGCCTAATACTAATAGGCTTTAGATAACTTTTGCTTAAAAAGTTGTGTTAAATATTTGCAACATGATACTTTAAATTTCTATATTTATAAAAATGTTCATTGTATTTATGAACATTGTATTAATTAATTAGTAATACTTATTTCCAAAGTTCGGTGGCATTACTCATACACGTACAAAAATACATAATTAATGCGATCTCATAAAAATTCGCTTTAATCTCGAACAAATATAGTGTTACGTGGGTTTGTGGTCGGTTAAATGATCGCGAAATAATTACTCAGTAAGGACTATAAACTTCCTTTTATTATTCTTTATGATCGAGGAAAGAGCCAAGGGTAGTGCGGTAATTAGGAGGCACGTCTGCCAGTCTCGAGAGTCCCGAATCTTCTCCCTCTCCTCTACTCTCTGACCCGACTCAAGAGTTCCGCTTCTCCTCTCTCTTGGTCATACGTCCCTATCTGAGGTGGTGGGGCGCGTACGTATTGGTATGC